>JAUMHH010193957.1:0-13902 GCA_032359455.1 Chlamys rubida
AAAAAAAAAAAAAAAAAAGATTCACAAGGAACTTTTCTACCAACTTTGGTTTCTGAGTGACTCCCGGCCATTGCAGACTAAGTTCCTGAGTCAATATAATAGAAAAAAAAACCCAAAAAAACGTCTTGGTAAATTATATAGAGGCCATGGCAGCATCATAATTTTTGGATTGGCACAAAATATATAAGACCTGACCTGCTGTGGACATCCTGACCTGCTGTGGACATCCTAAGGAACAATTGTACCAGATTTGAGTCTTATAATCAGTGCACTTATTCCCAAAAAGAGTCGAAAATGTAACAGCCTATCAGGGGCCACAGTGGCCATCTTGAATTCTTGGTTTGATGCAAAAAATTGGCATGCATGTAGGGGATCTTTTCTGAAACATTGCACCAAATTTTGAGTCAATTGGTGCAGCCATTCTTACAAAGTCTAGCTGAGTCAAAAATGTATCAGCCTGAATCAGACACTACATACTGGATGGCCATCTTTAATTTTCAGGGTGCAAAAAGTAGGAAACACCTATTGGGGACCCGAGTCATGAAGAGCATATGTACTCAGTTTGAAATCAATCCCTTTCAGCCTTTTTCAAAAAATGAAAATATTTCAGCCAACTAGCTATAGATATGCTTAAGGACAGCCATCTAATGACTAAGAACACTTTATTAGAGGCCTCATAAGGAACATTAAAATATTGTATCATGAATTTTTGGATCAGCACATAAATTAAAAGCACATGGTGGAAAACACATAAAAAAAACATTTTTTTACCAAATTTGGAGTGCTGCAGCGAGTAAGCCCAGATGATTCTTGAGAAGAAGTTGAAAATGACACTCTTAGCCGGAGTGACACTTATTAAGGGTGACCACCTCAAATCTTCATACCGACACGAAAAGTAAGAACACTTCTTAATATACCACAGGGAACAATTTTACCAAGAAGGTGGCCATCTTTCATTTTTGTATTGGTACAGAAAAAAGATCACTAAATGGTCCATACATCATAAGAAACATTTGTACCAAGTTTGAAGACAATCAGTTCAGTGGTTCTGAAGAAGAAGTCGAAAAAGTTCATTGTTAACACAACAAACAGCTTACAGCAACAGACATAGGTAGATGGCAACAGCTTACAGCAATAGACGTAGGCAGATGGCAACAGCTTACAGCAACAGATGTAGGTAGATGGCAATAGCTTACAGCAACAGACGTAGGTAGATGGCAATAGCTTACAGCAACAGACGTAGGTAGATGGCAACAGGTTACAGCAACAGACGTAGGCAGATGGCAACAGCTTACAGCAACAGACGTAGGTAGATGGCAATAGCTTACAGCAACAGATGTAGACAGATGGCAATAGCCCACATGAGCATCATGGGAGCTAAAGATGCGACGTATATGGGCTTGCAGTCAGATCATCATGTATTTGACAGGTACTGTATCACTAAAGAGATTCACTGTCATACTATTCCTCACCACATCATGGGCCTTACTTCTAACGTTCACTCGTTAGATGTAGATGTCTAACACATGTACATAATTTTCACTAATTTTTGAGAAATAAAGTCTTCTTCAAATGCCTCCTAATGCAACCGGAAGTGAAGTGGATAATATTAAGAAGCACCTCAAGAAGCGACAAGACGCTTACAACGGTGTCATCTGCAATGAACCAATGAACCAATTCTACAAATGACATTATCATGCTAATTCAATCATTAGAAACAGGCACCTGTCAAACACTGTAAGCTGTCAAATGTCATTATTTAAAAAGATAAGCCAGTATAAAGTGTATTCACTTCTTTTTTTCTCTTGTGTTGCTGTTTGATAACCGAAGATTATTTCAACTAGATGATAAGGTTAGAAACACGTGATAGGTAATCACAGTATATCTCTAGTATTCCACGTGGTATGTCACGTGCACACAGACAATAACGTTAATATATAGGAGATATATTATAACAGAAGTAAATTGATCCTTACGGACGATAAAATACTAAAAAAAAGAAACACATCTCAACAACATGTCATTACTACAAAAAGAACAAATCTTAACAACATACTATAAATCGAAAAGATCTCAACAACATATATTATGATAAAACACTGTGGCCAACATTCCAAGAATAATATAACGGTAAAATTACCTTAAATTTAACACACAAATGTGGAAATGCTAACGATTTTTTTTTAATATTACGAGCTAAACCCGTATAATTGGAGAAACAAAATCTGTGTTACGACATTGAAGAGGATAAGTTAAACATATTTACCTTTGCTGTAAACATATTTACCTTTGCTGTAAACATATTTACCTTTGCTGTAAACTGAACAAATCATCTCTGCTCATCTCTTGTAGGATTTCAGGATCAGGAATAAACACCTGCCCAAAAAGAGGACTACGTCAATGAAAGTGATCATGAACCCTAACAGCAAAGTTATTACGAGACATTGCAATAGTTTTTATAAAACTTCATATAAACCATAATTCGACCGAGTGAATGTTGGACTAGTGTACAGTGGCAGAAATAGTGTGGGAAAATGTATTCTTCTTTTTCCTAATTGTAAGAAAAATATTTCCCAAGTTTGATTATAAGAAATCACCAGGAATTTTAGATAGAGAGGTCATACTGACGTCCTGGAGACATTTATTACTCATTTTAAAGAACAACTTATACCTTTTCAGGGCCCCATTTAGGTGTGTAATTATTATGTTATTGGAAAAAAAAAATCCTTAATTTAAAGTGTTTTCTTCTAACAGTGGCTAGGTGTAAACTGTACGTATTAGTTTGATACATTTCAATATCACAATGTCAAATATTCATTTTTTAAAATCATCATTCTACTATAAACTTTCTATTCAGTGTTTTAACGGTCATATTCATGTCAAACAGAACGGGACACATTAGCTATGTTCGTTTCTACATTTCTACATATCCAAATATAACTGAATTAGTCAAACAGAACGGGACACATTCGCTATGTTCGTTTCTACATTTCTACATATCCAAATATAACTGAATAAGGATGTTAAGGTTTCCTTGACACATAAGATTTCACTTAATTACTCAGAAATAGCTGTCAGTTCTAGACATTACTAATGGTCCATTTATTATCTCTTTTATAAATTTTCCATATTCACGACAGTATCCAACATTTCTCATCAAACAATCATACACATTTAACGTTCGCCATATTTAACTGTAGGTATAACCTATCCCAATTAATAAATATCCCGATTAATAAAACTATAACAATGACGTCATCGCTACTTCCAATGTTAAAGTACTGTTCTGTATTATTATTGTTACTGTAGTTTCAAGAAATGTACTTTCATTTTCAGTTTGCTCTTCAGATTTTTCATTGGGTTTTTTTCAAATTTATTTTTTACTTTATGATTTGTTTAAAATATGAATGTTTTTTATCAAGGAAAAATATTATGATTAAGTTTAAGAACTATGCTGTATAAGACAATAGAGATAATTCAAAGAAACAAAAGTATATCAACGAATCATTATTCAATTATCTGTAACATTACAGTACCCCATCTTCACGTGGAAAGAGATGAAGATGAAATCATGGTTTTATAGCCCGTTCTGTATTGAGTAACATGGATACTTACAGCGTGTGGTGGTGGTGTGGCTTTGGGGGGCTGACTGATGGGGGAGATGCTAGGTATCATGTTGATCAGTTTACGAGTATCAAAAGAGGATCGATTATGAAATATCAATAACGCACACACGGCTAAAACACACAAGCAGATGACCTGCCTCTTCCAGACAGTACCCGCCATGTCCTCCCCGGAGAGCCTGTAAACAGAAGGAATACGTAGATATGTTTCTCTGTACGTATACCAAGTGGTTGTACTTACGTGACCAGTTTCAGTTTATATATCATGCAGTTAGTATTAACTAGATGTTAACTTTCCTATATTAACTTGAAGGACAAAATATTTGTCAGAAATTAGACAAATGTATTACCTCTTGGTGAGGGATTGACATCAAAAGTTCAAGTCAATATTGAGGACAACCGCGCAAACTGTGGAGAAACCACGAACGACTGAAAAGATAGCATTAATCCCTATCACGTCACACTCCGAGCATTTAAGCCTGCAGGACTCGCACAACTCAATAATTTAATATATGTTATTACTAAGATTTTGAGCTAATAGCGTTAATATTTGAAGTTCAACACTACTAAAACTATACAATTTGCTAAAGTTCAATATCTGTAGATTTCATTCAATGTCAAAAAAAATGTCAACAATGGCCTATTTAAATTACTCAGCGGCACTGTATTTTACCGGAACAAATTTTAGGTAGGGATTACAATCGTAGGAAACACTTGCTGATTGGCTGATTTAGTTGTGTGAGTCTTTAAAGGAAACCTAAACATGTTGAAGTAACGTAACTTTTTGAAAGTATATACATTACCGAGTAAAATGGTGAAGTTTGGTAGAAATATAATCATAAGTTATGAAGAAAATCCAAGTTATTGCCCCTGATGTACATCTGCTATTCAGAGATAGCACCAACATTTTCTCATTACATTTACATAACATTAACCTCTAGCACACCAGTTAAGCACACACTTAGCAATTTCATATTTTGCACACACATTTATTACACGTACCACTCGCATATTTCTGAAAGAACTCTTTGTACCTCTGTTTCTGTAATTTTTACAGTATCTTAAGTATTTAAATATTTTGTTTTAGTAAATTTGATTAAATTTTACCAATTAAACTCACTTAGAATTTACACAAAACTCAAATGTTCTTCACAAAACATCAGTCATAAAAGTTTATCAGATATCCATCTTAACTGATCAGCTATCAATTATACAGACTTACATATAGCACTTCTTGCTCCCTGGGGTGCCGCCACTTTGCAGGGAGAATATAGGGGGTAAGGGAGACGTAATGCCATAAACAGCTAATTGTCTGAGTAAACACACAACAGAAACACACTAAATCAATAAACAAGAAGTTGGTTAAGGTATATACTATAACAGGAATAAAACAAATCTACCATTCACTAAAAGAATGGAATTAAAGTTGTATTTAGCCAAAAAACCTATAGGTGACACATACACATTTAGAAACTCACATGTGCAACTTTTGTACTAGCTTGCTCTGTGGGGCTAAGGGGTTACTTGCTAATAGTCTTGCTGTTCACGGTATAACAATTATGAAAAGACAACGACGCAATTTATGATAAAACAAAAATTTCAAAAATCATGAGATTCAACACAAAACACCATGAATCTGGGGAGGCTGTATATGAAAATATGACAGCACAACTTCATGCAGAAGCCAGCATACAACTCTCATACACTTGGAATGAACACATTTATAATACTGGACAATAAAATGGTGCTAAATGTAAGATTGTGTTTTAAAATGTGCTTATATTGCACAATGTAACTTGTGCTAAAATCTGTAGTGTACTTTTACACATGGGGCCATGCTGAAACAGGTTAGTTAGAAATATTAAATGTTTAAACTTGAATGCCGTTGCTGTCTTTTAAACATAGAAATAAATATAATTTGTATGATGGAAGTGGCCTAAGAATAACTGGGCAGAGGTGGTTGGACAGGGAGGGGGAGGAGGGGGTGAAAGTTGTGCAGGACAGCACACTATATTTCTGTTCTATCAAGATTCAGGTGCTTAAGCCTTGTACACAGATCATTAGAGTACTATTGAAACACATGCACATCAATTATTACAGTAAATTGAACATCATCCGAATTTAAAACCTGAGTATTAGGGTCAGTCCAACTATACAGGCTTTAGCACAGAGCCATATTTAGCACAGATTTAACTTAGTTTTGAAGTTTTTATCAAGTTATATATATATAAACATACTGAAAAAAACTGTCTAGAAACATGAAAGGTCAGGTTCATTGAGCACATGGCTATTTCCCATAAATGTCAGCAGTTCCGGATTATTTTGATGTGGTGAACTGTTCCGCCAAACAATGGTGACAGAGCCTCGCAACAGTTACGTTTTCTTTAATTTGATGAGCTTGGCGAACTGCACTCTTCCAAAAGGAAAAATATCAACCTAGCCGGTCACCAAGGATAGAGCAAAGAACATCATGCTGTTGACCTATGTGAAGAGGAACTCTCATTCCATCTTTTTCATGCTGGTATTGATATCCTAAGATTCCATCGACACTGGATCCTTTTCTTACGACTTGAGAAAAGTCATTAACTACATTCCAACAATCAGTATGTGAGGGAAGACTACATCTTGCACTTACCACGGAATAACTGATATTAGATGACAATACAAAATCTGAACAATACTGATATTCCATTAGACAAAGTCCGAATCAGAGCTCCTTGACCAATTAAAGTCCACATCAGAGGTCTAAGACAAAGTCCGAATCAGAGCTCCTTGACCAATTAAAGTCCACATCAGATGTCTAAGACAAATCCGAATCAGAGCTCCTTGACCAATTAAAGTCCACATCAGATGTCTAAGACAAATCCGAATCAGAGCTCCTTGCGAAGTTCCACAGCAGAGGTCTGAGACAAAGTCCGAATCAGAGCTCCTTGACACAGTCCCATATCAGAGGTCTGAGACAAAGTCCCAGTCAGAGCTCCTTGACCAATTAAAGTCCACATCAGATGTCTAAGACAAAGTCCGAATCAGAGCTTCTTGACCAATTAAAGTCCACATCAGATGTCTAAGACAAATCCGAATCAGAGCTCATTGACACAGTCCCATATCAGAGGTCTGAGACAAAGTACGAATCAGAGCTCCTTTACCAATTAAAGTCTCGCATCAGAGCTCCTTGACACAGTCCCATATCAGAGGTCTGAGACAAAGTCCCAGTCAGAGCTCCTTTACCAATTAAAGTCTCGCATCAGAGCTCCTTGACACAGTCCCATATTAGAGGTCTAAGACAAAGTCCCAGTCAGAGCTCCTTTACAAATTAAAGTCTCGCATCAGAGCTCCTTGACGAAGTCCCACATCTGACTTCCTGCACAAAGTCCGCCACTTAGGCATCAGATGAACCATCTTTGTATAGATACGGTGTTTCCCGGTAAATAGGTACTTCTTGAAAGTCAGCGATGTTATCACGTGATCAGTCACATCGGAAATACCATAAGAATCAGTCCCTAGGACCGCTTCTCTTTCTCATGTTTAGAAACAACCTACGTAAATTCCACTCCGCTAATGTTTGCCTAATTGAATTGCGTCCATGAGAAGTAACAGAAGAGTTTCACTCCAGTAATTGTGAAGTAAGCTGTATTATCAATAGATTGAGGACATAAAAACAACCTTTGCCCATGGTCTCGACTGGATCACCCAACGGGATTGGAAACAAATTTACATAGTCAGCATACCTGTTACAGGTCAACATCGTCAATACTTTGATCAAGATACATGCGATATGGAACCTCGTTATCCAGTGCTATATCAATAAACTGGGATTATACACACTGCATGAAAATATACTCCTGATCAACAGCTTGTGCTGTTTAGATCATTCATAGCATAATGAAAACATCGGACAGAATTGTTTTTATAGCTCATAATTTATGACAAGGACTCGGAGTTAAAGTTTTCTATAACCCTAACCCGGACATCTGACCATCTTTGTACCAATACTCCTTCTTTTCGCCAGCAATGAAAATAAAAATACTTAAATGCAATCGGTTTATTCATCTTCATCAGAACATTAGCAAAATTAAAATAACAATCATCCAATTACCCTTAACTTAAAAACGTTTTCTGGAGCGATCTATCTTTATTATGCTATGCACAATAACTGTGATGATATGTTCAAGAACGTTGCACTGTCATTTGAAGAGTCACTCAATTACAACAAAATACCGTGGCGCATGCGTTTGTTGTCTAACTGACTTCAAACACACCTTGACTTACATTCATACTTGCACAAACCCAGGTGGAATCGTGAACAGGAAGAACTAGATTAATTTAGTATTTTGATGATATGCATTACAAAACTACTCTTTCTAACGATACTCTCTCGTTTCATTACACTAAAGGATTGAATCTTGCTCTGGCCGAATTCAAGGGGTGATGAAGTTAGTTGGTCTGAAACAAGCAGTTCATTTAAAATTTGTTTCAAGACCAACTCAATTCATAGCAGTTCATTAAATTTGTTTCAAGACCAACTCAATTCATCACCCCATGAAATCTACCAAAGCAAGATTCAATATTTATATTTCAATCAACATGGGTTTTTTTCAATACTGATAGTTTGTCCCAGATTTTGGAGCTTGTGCAAGTCACAAGTCTACGTATTGACGTCATGTAAAAACATTGTCCGTCATTGAAGGACCATCTTACAACATGATGGTGTACGCAAGTTGTTCAAAACAGCCAAGTTATGAAGAAATAAAACACAAAAAAACATATTTTCAATGTCATGTTTAAGTTTTTTTGATGAATTAATAAGTTTTATCATAAAATTCATTGACGCATAATCTCGGAAGAATAATGTCTAGACGCGGTGCGCAGGCGCAGCCGCCAGTCTACGGCAGCCATCTTTTCAGTAGCAGGAAGTGGAGAGTCGCTATTTTCAAGATTCTACATCTTGTGAATGTGAAGCTGCAGTTATTTAATGAAGAATTAGATAGGAAACAAGACGTGGCTTGAAAGGAAGAAACGATCTGATAAGGTAGTTTGGGTGGTGACACTTTTTTGTCGCTTGGACAATTTCTTGTGTAGCTTCTATAAAAATGTGAAATATAATACCAGTTGTGCTCAAAATCTAAAACTAGTTTCCCTTCGCAAAATCTGAAAATATGTATTCATACACACAAGAAATGTTAATCTGGTCAATTCCACCGGCAAATAAAGCAGGTACCATTTGGTAGTTGCATTGAAACGAGCTTGAGTAGTTATCAAAAAATATTAAAATGTTTTAAATGCTAAACTGTTACGAATCGGTGTTTTAAGGTGTCATATGAAGTGCTCGGTGTTACGAAAACTTTGCCAACGATCTTCTCTTGCTATCTGATAACTGTCTGAAAAGTTTAATGATACTCTGATCACGCAGGTGAGAGTGGAAGTCAGATTAAATAATTGAAGCTAATTTATTATAATTATTACTGTGTCAACAAATCATGCTATTATACAATGAATGGCTTTTGTCTTCTGGTAATCCTCCCCAACCATGATGAAACGAAACAGGTAGTATATAGACAGTCACGTGACTCGACGTTAAAAGCCTGAAACAATATGGGTTTTTTTAGGTAGCATGACTGAAAAAATAAGGTAGATCTGGAAGGGTTTTTTAAGTTTTTATTTTAGGTGCCAGGGGTTGGAGGAGGCTACTTTAAAGCTGACAGTGCAAGTTAAGAAGCTTTCAATTGAGATTAATTTTTTTCTGGTTTTGAGATCTTCCCCATCTATTCCGACTATCGTTTCTAAGGATGTGCCGACATTTTTGTTTGTCCTTGCTTGGTAACGAGTATGGGTCTCGCTGGGTATAAAAAGCGCATTACCTGTCAAACCGGTTATCATTTGTTCAACGTGTGCGGAAGGTTACATTTTTTTAGGACTTTTAATAATAATATTGGAATGAAAATTTGATTATGCATATGAAATAGAGAGGAGTCATAATATAAAGACGTTCACGTTTGAAGGGGAAAGAGGCCGCGGTGGCCAAGTGGTTAAGGCGTCTGACATAGTTCTACCACTAGCCCTCCACTACTGGGTCGCGGTGGCCAAGTGGTTAAGGCGTCTGACATAGTTCTACCACTAGCCCTCTACTACTGGATCGCGGGTTCGAGTTCTACGTGGGGCAGTCGCCAGGTACTGGCCGTACAAATGTAGGTCAGTGTTTTTTTCTCCGGGAACTCCGGCTTTCCTCCACCACCAAAACATGACACGTTCTTAAATGACCATATTTGTTTTTAGATATAGCTGTTAATAAGACGTAAAACACAAATAAGCCAAACCAAAAGTTTGAATCCGACGTTTAAGTGCTTCTGGTCGGGGTACTGACACATTCATGTTATAGACTTATAGTCAGTGTTGAAGTTCATGCCATACCTTTATAGTTGGGGTTCACGTCTTATCTTTTGTTTTAGTGTGTACGCTCTTCCGGTCGTAATCCATAAGATCAATTGGGGTTCCGGTGTTGATATATCACATGTCACAATTGTTTCTAACACACATTGCCTGAAGCGCTATACAAATGTGTCTGCCATAGCGCTTTTCTATAAGCATACTATATACATACATGGATATGCCTGAGGCATCTTTTTGTAATTAACTTGTCAGGAAAAAAATACATTGGTGTATTTTAGGACCATATCGACCTCAGATCGATGTAAGTCACACGCATTTTATAACGTTATTTCCAAAACACCCTTCACATCATCGCCTTTCCACAAAAAAATATTTTCTACACTTACCTTTTATGCATTTATTTTGCTAAGAACATGAAATAATCCATGACATAGACGTCATTAGATGTTAAATAAAACATCACCAATACGGTTATTTTGTCATCTGATTCTTGGTACAAATGAACCTCCACAAAGCAATTAAACTCAAAATGCACTTAACAGCAATAAAACGTGTGTTCTTACCTGTTTATTCACTCCAGTAGGTTACAATTTAGCTGCCAACATAGGTCTCCAAAAGTACGTCTTACAGGGTCCTAACTGTCAACATGAGCACTGATGTACTCATAAATCTCAGGCTTAGTGATTTAGCTGTTTGTGACCGGAAGGCGTGGCTATTCCATTGTATGTGTTCATCAAACGACAGAGACTCATCGGCTTAACCTTTTACATAGAATCAAAGGCATGGTGTAGACTCATCAGTAACGGACACCGTTATATCACTATTACATAGGTAATATAGACACACATACCTAGAGTGTTAATATATTAATTATATAATCAGACTTACATTACGATTTATTCATTAATTGTCGATAGCTACATAGATTTGTAATGGTTCCCCGTTGAATACCATATAGTTGTATGTGTATGGCCAGGGACGTAGCTGTGATATAAATCTTGTGTAGGCACTTGAGCAATTTGCTGAAAAAAAATGCTGGTTTTTGCAGTTTTCACGTTTAATAAAATCAATTAATAAGTGTACCAGTGCGTTTTATGATTAAACATACAGAAAGTACGTAATTATATGTGAATGAGTGGTAATAATTAATGTCAGGATTTAAGCAGGAATTTTCAACTAATTTCCACTGCCGACAATATTTATGAAATGATTTTAGAGAAGAATAATCGATCATTGTTCCAAAAATCTGTTAACTTTATTGAAATTCTTATTGGTGGGAGAGAGGTTCTTGACATAACAAAGAGAGCACCGAAACGTAACATAGTGAGAACTCAAAATCGATAAAACGAGGGGAAAATGTAAACAAATGCATGGAGACCCCTGAAAAATATAATGAAACTAAGACCAGGTGTTCCGGAAGGGTAAGTATCTTCCGTACTAAATATAGGTCAAATATAGGTCAAATATAGGTCAAATATAGGTCAAATATAGGTCAAATATAGGTCAAATCCAAGGTATGCTACGTCCGCAAAGCGAGAACTGGATTAGTCACAACAAAACGACACTGATGAGCATAATCAACAACATCGACCTCCATATTACACAATCTTGCCAATAGTCTTCATTAAGCTGCATCTTTGAAATCCCTGTATTGTAACTTTGTCCGTCAGCAGTCTACATCTATCTTATCATGATTTTGAAGTCTTGAAGTTATGGAGTCATGCTATTTGCAACAAACCCTAGAATACAGACCAAGTCGACAGCAACATGGGAAATGATGGGCGTTACTATCAAGAAAGAGAAAGAGCATACTCGGAACATCAAAATAGTCACGCTGATCGAAGCGTTGTTTTAAGGGGTCTCTTTTCATTTCGTTTTGAGTAAAGATTGAGGAAAGTGACTGAGGTAGAAAAGCCTGTAGTGTCCTTAATTTCAAGTTCGGGAGGACATAAAAGATCGACGCGGTCAATACAATTTTTATTTAAAGACAGAATTTTGTTGATATATTTGAATGTTAAATTGAAAGACTTGCAATTGGCTGAGTTAAATTAAGCATCGTATGAAAACCAAAAGAGTCGGCCAGAGGAGGGGCACAGTTTCTTCTCATAGGAATGCCTACAGTCAGCTTACTGATGGAAAGTCTTGCCACCGGCCTTAATAAAGAACTCAACAGGAACTCAATCATTCTCGCAATTTCAACATCTGATTATTCATTTTAGCATTTGTGTTGCTTTTCATAAAATATGCTCAAAAATTATTTACAACCAGGTATTTATATCGCTGTTTGCCCTTCTTTTTGAAAAGAAACCTCTCATAATAAGAAAACGAAGGCCTCCCTTCTATTTGATATGAGGTATTATTGTGTAAAGCTAGTATTTCGTC
Source organism: Chlamys rubida (assembly GCA_032359455.1). NCBI lineage: Eukaryota > Metazoa > Mollusca > Bivalvia > Pectinida > Pectinidae > Chlamys > Chlamys rubida. Next base: position 12,393 of record JAUMHH010193957.1, read on the forward strand.
TTTCGAAAACATTCGTTATCAAGCTTGCTTAGTGCTAGCCTACCTCCGATTCACAGGGATCGGAAATTTCGCTACAGCTATATTCCAGATGATACGTGTCTGAGAGTGGCATCGTTGCCGAAAGTTGATCTAAACCCCCAAAATGTGTAAAATTACTCTGAACGCCTTAGTTTAGGTCAAAATATAGCTGTAATAAATTCTGTAAAAAACTTTTTTTTTTAATGTGGGAAAACAAGATATTTTCCATTTTTGTACTAAACATATACTAAACATCCTGGATATAAATCAATCTTTAATTTTAGTGAAAACACATATCCAATTTTTTTATTTTATGAATTTACGCTGACTAAAAATAAAAACTCGACAAAATTATGTGTAGGTACGTGCCTACTCAAGCCTAAGGCAGCTACGCTACTGGCCATCCTTTTATCTATTGCAATTTTTAAAGCGTTATGTCGTGTTCCCGCTTAGCCACGTTAAAGCCTATTGTTCCAGTTCTACTATCAGCCCAACAAACGCTTATTTGCTGATAGTCAATTGACCTTGGACACGATTTGAATAACGAATTCTCTTCACCTGGCATAGGGACAACAAGGAATAGAGGGACATGGGGCTAACACACGTATCATTTGTATAAGTACCACAACATATCCCCCGCGCCTTCGGGTAGATTTGTTCCCCAGATTAATTCGTTGCAACGAATCAATTAAAGATGGGGTAGTATGGGAATATCTATAGCAGCATGTTCAAAGTATGACCTTTCAAGACCCAGATATCAGGAAAGTCGATACATAAAATAGTATGATTTTGCTGAAATCAGCCCGTCATGTAAATTCGCTTATGCTATAATTGTTCCCTCAATAAATAGGGAAACTGCAATCATCCAAAAGCTGGTACATTCTCAATGATTATATAATGCAACATTGATGTTTTTCAAAGGATAACTTAATACACTTAAAAAAAACATGAATTGGAGATCAAATTATGTTACTTAGGATGCGTTTTGCCTTTTGTTACAACTAAAATGATATTGATAAGGCTGGTATCTAATTAAAATGTGATTACTTTTTATCAATTATATTTTTTCTCATTTTATGACAAGAAAAAACAAGAAACTTAGTAAGATATGAATTAACTTGCTGAAATTTCAGGGATTACAATAAACTACACTATTTTATTCCAACAATTGCGAAACAAATAATTGCAACAAATTAACTACCCTTGTTGCCCCGGATGTGGGGTTTTTAATGTTGGAGAAAACCGGAGTACCCAGAACAATTCCCACGTGTTCAGGCAGGTGACCCCATACCCTTTTACGTCCGATCGGGGAATCGAACACCGGTGTTCTTTGAAAAATCCGACCACTGGTTTGTACGCCCACCAACGTTCTGCCCCCCCCCCTCCCCCCTGGAATAAGTCATGATGAAATCCAAGGCACGCGGTCGCTAGTTTGCATGATGATAAATGACACTAACACACAGGTTGTACATGCATTTATATGCAAATACCT
>JAUMHH010193979.1:0-29672 GCA_032359455.1 Chlamys rubida
ACTATAGTCGTGATATTGATTACATCACTGCCAAAGACTGTAATGCCGACACGACTATAGTCGTGATATTGATTACATCACTGCCAAAGACTGTAATGCCGACACGACTATAGTCGTGATATTGATTACAAAAAGAAAACCGTACCTTACGGGACTTTTATGAAAAATAGGAAAGATGAAACAAACTAAATATAATCAACAAGAGTGTTGTGAGTGTCAAGAGTTAATTAAGTGAGGCTAAACCGGGATTCAAACCCAGGGCCCGTATTCATGAAACCATTATCATGCTCAAGCATGCATTTTGTGCTCAAGCCTAATTTCTTGTTCCAGTTAAAAAATATTTAAAAAAAAACTGATTTTGTCAAAGTTTTGTACAACAATTGAATAGACTTGAAGCCGAACACTGTTTTCAATATTTACATTTGACTTTTTGATCTCTAACATGATTTAGGTGAGTAACAAGAAAGCTGAGTTGAGCTCCATGCTTGAGGATGAGAACGGTTTCATGAATACAAACCCTGGTCTTCAGTTGTTATACTATAGTTCTAACCTATTAAGCTACTTGGACAACGGAACTGAACTAGAAAAACGTAAGTGCAGTGGGACAGGATAGCAACTGGAAACGACATGACCACTTCCGGTTCAAAAGCACAACATACGAATTCTGCACTTTTTTTAAACGACTTCAACTATTGATATGGCAATGAATCTAGATAGAAATGAATACTGGCTGGCTGTAGAACAATCCATGTACAAACCTAGAACAATGTCACTCTAAATCCCAATATGTCCGCCTCCTGACCTTCTAGTCGACGATAAATACAAGTAACGTCCATCTTGCTTTTTTTCGGAAGTAAAGGAAAATGAATGTTACGTGAATCAATCATTGTCTTTCGCCCTTAGAGAAGGCCAGGAGGCCAAAATATTGGGATTTGGAGTGATATTTGTTCTATTTTTTTATATCATTTTTCCCTTTTAAATTCATCTGTTGCTAATCCTTGTACAGATTTTTAATCTGTGTTCGTGTTACTCCTTCTGAATATGTTTGTTTGTTTTACCGATATCGTAATAATGTTGTTTATAGTAAACAAAGTGTGATACATAGTTTTTAATAAAGTATTGTTGAACGAAAGAGAAAAAAACCCAGATATAAACATTTCGAAATATAATATGATATTATATTTAGTACTAGACTTACAGCTGTGCATTGTATTATATATAATAAATTAACCACGTAGCAAGAACTTTGCCATGTTATCATTGAAATTCGTAAGATACTATTCTTATAGAAAAAAATACAAACAGTCGGTAAAATCTAATAATGTATAATATCTTTTATTATACATGGGCATTTATAAAACATTTCTATTGCTTAAAGAAGTCCTGCCAGCAGTTGTAAAGTTTTTATTTCATGTTTACAAATTAAATGTTCTTAAATTAAAATGACGTAGGGATGGTTAGCTATTTGTGCCACCTTATTACATAAAGAGATCATTTTTCATTAATGAATTAAATAGGAAAATTGTCGGAAAAAAAGGTTCCAAGCACTAGAGTGTGTATCTAGCACGTCCAAGATCAACGCTTACAAATGTTCTTGACCTAAAGACCGGTATGTTAGTTTGTTTTAGATAGCTGTTCCAACTCCGGTCGGTCCATTCGGAATATATTCCAGTTCTCCTTGGCAGTGACGTCCCATGCTCCTCGTGACTTATAGAAGTCTATAGATGGTTTGTTCCAGTTAAGGACCACCCACTGCATCCTCCGACAATCCTTCTCTACACCAACCTAACTCAACAGAGAATCGATATCAATACTATTATATCGATGGAAAAAGTTATCTCACAAAATATAATCACGTAATTTTCAGAAATGAAACAGGCAGTACTATTTTGTTCACTTATTAAGCGTCATGGTAAATGTCGGAAACTACAATATAACAAGGCAACTGATTGCGGAACAATCCTAGTTTAAAAATAAATTAGGTCACAGTGACCTTCATTCATTATAAGGCGTTCCGCAATCTCTATATATACCTCCTTACCAAATCTGTTAACAGATTGAAGAGGAAATGAAATCTACTGTATGCCTGAGATTTATACATTTTGGACAAAAGCAGATGACAGAATATATACATAAAAAGAGTGCAAACACATAGTCTCCTACAGTAGTACTAGTCGGGAACTTGAATCATTTACCCCTAAAGACACATTTGAACTCTTCCGTTTCAACGGTTGGAATAGTTCATTATACAATTTCAGGGTAAATGCATTAAAGTTATATTCAGAATGTCAAATAACAAATAATCACAGAAAAGGAATAAAAAGGCAGGTTGTACCTGTGCTACTGCTTGAAAAAGTTTGGTGCCTGTGCCACGCCCCCTGTAGGTCGGTGACATGTACAAATCCTCGAGGTACATGACACGCCCCTCCCACGTGGAGTAGGCGTAGAAGTACAGGGCGTACCCCCACAGGAAAGCTTTGCCTTCTGCAGCTGCAACGAAATGTATCAGCTCGGATAATTATGCTATTAGGATTATCATTTAAGGATCCCTGTTCCATTACGAAAAACTGTAACTGTATTTTAGAACTGTTTTCCCGGCATAACTATAGCTTTGATAAATAATTTCGAAAAAAAAATAACTTGCGGGACTTATAAAGACAAAAAAGTAGAATAAAAAAAACATATAAACCAACAACAGCGTTATGTGTTTAAAAAATCAGCGCTGCGATACATGTGTACTAGGATTCGAACCCTGAACCTGAAAATGTTACACTGTCGCTCTCACCAACAGCGCCACCTGGTGGCCGACGATAGTAATTTGGCCCAACTCGCGCTACAGTTACTGGTTACGGTATAAATACGACAAAACTACAGTGGAACTCTCTATCGTCTGCTGGATAACCGAATTACTCGGTAGTGAAGCGGACGTAAAAACTATCAATCAATCAAGTGGAACTCTCTAGTGATTTGCCTGCAGAGGGACAAGGGCCGTTAAGTCTCAGCGGTAGAAATGGGTAAACAAACAGTACGTATGCCAAGAGAGTCGTGTGTTTGTTTTAACTAGTAAAAGATTGAGATTGAAAAAACAAATATTCCAACCATTGCAATTTTTTTTCTTTCTTACATGTAACAGCGGACAAAGAAGAAAGTTTCTGATTCTGCGAGGGTTCCTACGACATAGGTATACATTATATATATGCTCGCATTATGTATATTGATTGGTCTTTTTTCTACTGAACCGTGCTATCCTGCATGAGTAAAGAAAGCTTAGCAGAAAAAAGAAGTATATTTCAAAACTGTATGTGTTTGTTTGTTTTGGTTTTACGTCCCGCAGATCAATTGTGGTTTCTTGTATGCCCTATAAGCAGAAGACAGCGGAGAAAACCCCCGATGTTACAGAGGACCTCGCATTAATCGGCTCTAACGACACACAGTTAGATACAGCAAGCCTATTATATCCCTGAGCCTGCATGGGTTTAATTCAAAACACATTCTTTTAATTTTCTACCTAGTGTTCCATACATATTTGCCATCAAAGTTAAGTATCATATAACCAAGTATATCATTAATGACAGTATTATAACCTTTTAAAGCCATAAATAATTTTAATGGTAGAAACGTATCTTACTTTTCGTAGTAGTATCCTCAACAACAAGACAATGGAAAAATTTCTGCTCGCCGAAACCATCTCTTTTCAGCTCTGTGAGGGAAAAAGTTAAAAGGATAATTTACAGACAGCGAAATTAGTTGGTAATTATAGTGTCCCACTTAAACTGGCTACCAGCCGCTAAGTTTTTTAAGAAGAATTTCCCAGCTGCATTTTACTTTAAATATAAACTTTATTTATTTAACAACAATTATGAAACAAGTTTTTACAACTTATACCAATCACTCTTGTTGGCCCGGATGTTAGCGCGTGGGGGTCTTAGTGTGGGAGGATACCGGAGTACCCGGAGAAACCCCACGTGGTCGGGCAAGTGACCCCTACCTTTTCACGTCCGATCGGGGAATCGAACCCCAGCCGCCTTGGTGAAAGGCAAGTGCGCTTTCCACTGCGCCACCCGACCACAATAGCTTCCTACAAGTTATAATTGATTCTGAAGTATAACGACAGAATGTCAATTTCCTATTTGATACATTGTCTGCATTTTATATAAACTGCGTTTTTAACCAATTTGACACTCGATCAAATTTCCGTCTGTACTATTAGTCAAAGAAATTCCCAAACAGCCTTAAACTGCTATACCGAAAAAGTATAACATAGTCAGGAAAATGCTTTGATTTCTTTCCAAAGGTTTTGAGTCCTTTACATCGCTGTAATAATTTTGAGCATAAGTGTATTATTACCTTCTATGTATGAATATGAGCCATGCTCATCTGTTGAAAAGTTGGTTGGTTTATTCCGATGTTAAAGTTCCCTGTTCTGGTTTTAACTATGCATGTGACCTTTTAAGTATAATGAGGTGTTAAGATGGTTTATAAGATGGCTGTCATGCTGGCCCCCATTCATCCTTCCTTTTTTAAACACATACTTGTGACTCGCTATGGCAACATTATTTTGAAAGATAAATTATTGAGGCGCTGTATACGTCAGAGTTGGCTTTTCTGTTGTATACGTATACAGATTTAACAAAACCGGCATTCTACTTCCTGCTTACCAGGGGATGTCATGGTGTAGAAGGTGTTGTTTTGGAGAGCTCGTTGATGGTTCTTAGCTGAGGAGAGAGTTGATCGCAAACTCAAACTTATCACTTTCAAGCATATGTGAATACGTTGTTGTTTTCTAAGTTCAAATCCAGACGATTAGAAATAATAAAAAGTGAATGTAAACTCTCAAAAGATGAGGTAAAGTTAAAAACCTACATGTCAATATTGGATAATACTGTTGATCTCAGGCGGTACAAGCATCACATTATTGAGGTAGCCGGGTACGTAGTAACAGTATACCTAGAGTGCAGTGACGCATGGGTATTCCTTTATCAGACTGTAATCGTACCATGGGTTGTCTACATTACATACCATTATACAGACATTTAATATAGAACGAGTTAATGTCTTACTGTACGTCATTTACGTGTAATACATGTTCATCATAGACCGATTTAATACAGGGTAGAGATATCAATCGTTGATGGCTATCCTGTTGATAGACTGTGGTATGTGCGCGTGTGGATATAAGCTGTTTCTCTGCCGTACTAAACTAGAACTAGCATAGAGTAGTATCTTAACAAGTTTTATACAGCACCACACATGTTTTATGAATTAAAAGGTTTGTTTCAAATACACAATATTACGAATTTCTCATTAATATCATTGTTTCGTTTCATATTCTAAACGACCGTAAATATTGCTGCCGAGTTTTGAGTATATTTTGAAAACCAATATTTTTATTTAGCCTGCACCAACCAGTAGCGCGTGAAAACAATTAATGGGACTCATCTAGATCTTGAGCATAAGTCTGATATTTTTTGCAGACTCTGCCGATTATTCAGCCGTGTTTCCCCATAGCTACAATTGAGATCACCATGTATATAATGAGTAGATGTTTTAAATCGCCAGTAGCCTCTCTATCACAATTTTAACATGTATGATTTAGTTGTGAAATATAAACAAATTTTTAATAACCTGGTCCATGGAGAGACTTTTTTTGCGCTTTTTCAGCTCTCTAAAGACTTCGAGTGTTTTTTGAGAATTTTCACCGGAGAGAACAAACATCTGGCTACGCTTTTTAATTGATTTTAATGCAGCAAAGGCAAACGTCAGTGTCATTAAAGATAAATTAAATATTTTGAAATATATGTAGTTCGGAATAAAAATATTATTTCCTTTAATCAATGCTACGGCTGAAACTTAGATCAGTATTACTCTGTAATGGAGAAAAACAGTACAATCACAATCAATATAGAAATTTAGTAGAAAATAGGACAGCATTTTTGATTCCAAGCGAGGAAAATGTCATTGTATTGAGGGGGTGATATACGAACAGTCTGTTATCCATGGGGTTAGATTCCCTGTGAGTTTTCCTGCTCTTTTCAACATGACAGTATGTATCACCATTATACATATGTAACGAGAAAAACAAAATCACTAGTAATTCGAAAAGAAGAACCATTCATCTGATTGTTTTGTTTAAAGATGTAAAAAGCCAAACAAAGTGACACTTTATTGTACACTGTTTCCACCTCGTCCCCTCGTACCCATCCTTGGCACTAAAAGCCAAAAGATTGCAAAATCCATGTATAGGGTGTTTCAAGACATATTAATAGCACAGCAAAAAGAGAAAAAAATACCTACAAACCCCCACAAATAGTTACATGTACAAACCCACCACTCTTGGCAACAGTATACCATTCATACTCAAACAGTATTTCATGTAAGCCGTGCCAGCCCAATTCCAGCTGCAAGGTTACTGCCAACCGCAAGGACGGAAAACAACCAGCAATGTCAACCACCTCGTTACACTACAGAAGCTCCTTTCTAGTCCTCTACTTCTATTTATCTACATATAGGTATTTAGTTTAATATTGATATCACATTCTCTACTGACATATATGAAGATATGGGATAAAGCCATTAGTCATACGTATTATTTTATGTTTGTAACTATAAAGAAATAATATTAATTATCAAACATTGTAAACAACTGGTCGTAAGACACGTGTGATTTATGTTTGGAACATTCAAGTCGAGCAATACACATTATGTAGAGCAATGGTGTGCGATTAAATGATAAACAATAGGCTCTATTAAACCTGCTTATAAGGGTTACACGGTGTACGTTAAACCCAGGTTAGCTCGCCATTGTCGGTTATTATGAGTAGCCAAAGAGCGGATACGATTGATATCAGACAGATCATAGTACTATTGTTTCCAGACGATTAAGCAGGGCGGCCTGACAACATTCCCAGTCTTAAGATCTTCTCTTCACGAACGCAACGGAATAACATCGATGATATGGATACGGACGGCTAAAACTGTTACTAGATAAGGTACGTATACAACACTCTCACGGACACAGTGCTGGGCTGTCAATTAGACAGTGGTGGGTGATCACATAGGAACAAGATAATTACTTAGTTACACGCTATCCATGGATAAATATATTCACACGGCTGTCAAAACTAAAAACAATATCGGTCTCTTTCCGTGCGTTTCTTTATGTAAAATTTCAACACATACTTTTACAGGTTAGTACAAAAACATTTATAACGCTAGCATATTTTGATTATAAAAAGTCTATATTAAGAATACATTTTACATAAATCTTTGGTAATGTTTTATGATTAGCCCCCAGCCACATTTTGGCATTATAAAGGGGTTTGCCGATGTATTGAGAGACGAATATTGGAATTGTTAAGAAAAAAGAAAATAAACATCGACATATGATTTCGGTAACCGATGTGGCAAATGAAAGAACGGGTATTATACCATGGTTTTATTATGTAATTGTTCTATTAAAAAAAAATGGTGATGTTAAATGCAAAAAACTTCATTCAGTTGGCTACAGAAATGAGACACCACGACTAGTTTATACGAACCCCACACCCCTTTATCATCCCCTGTATTCTGAATTTGAAATATAAATAGTTTTAACGTTCTGTCTTGGTATCAAGCACGAGCATGGCAAAATTGACGTCATTTCCTATTTAAAAATAGTTAGAGAACATTCCGGCAAATTGCCATACCAATGGTAAACAGTTCCTTACCAATGGTAAACAGTTAATTAGTATCCGTTACAGAGGCGCTCTTTTAAGTAAAACTGTAGAAACAGCTAAATTTAATAGACGATAATGAATATGATACTGAAGGATTTAATATATGTGTATGTAAGTGAGAAAAAAGATAGAAGTGAGTAATACAAATCCTCCTGTAAAGCGTTAGTCATAACATTAGCAGCTAACTCATTGCTAGATATTTTACAAAGGAATTAATAGGCATTTTCTTGTTATTTGCAAGGTAATTATTTAAACTGTCAAGTTTTATGAGTATATAATGATAGACGGGAGGTGATGTTACAATATGAGCTCCAATTTAACCACACGTAGTAGTTGCAGTGGTTCATGATGACTTCTCTTTTGTTTGGGAGTTTTCCATCAGTTCCTGTTGTTGGGTTATCTTTTATGACGGTGTCACCTCTGTTCCTTTTGTTGTCTTTTGTTTTATTTTGGTTTCTCATCAGTTTCCACAGTTCTTGTTGATGTCTTTTCCTCTGTTTCGATGTCTCCTCAGTATCTTTTGTTGTCTTTTGTTTTGGTTTCTCATCAGTTTCCACAGTTCTTGTTGATGTCTTTTCCTCTGTTTCGATGTCTCCTCAGTATTTTTTGTTGTCTTCTGTTTTGTTTCGGTATTTCCTTAGTTCCTGTTATTTTGTTTCCTCTGTTTCAATGTTTTCTCATGTCCAGTTGTTTTTCCTTTATTTTGGGGTCTCCGCAGTTCCCCTTGTTGATTTTCTTTTTAGCTTTGGCGTTTCCGCAGTTCCTGTTGTTGTCATTTTCTTTGTTTCGGTGTCTCTTCAGTTCCCATTGTTGTTCCTTATTTTTGTTTCGGTGTCTCCAAATTTACGATTATTGTCTTTCCGTTTGTTTCGGTGTCTCCTGAGGTCTATTGTTGTTGTTCCTTTTAATTTGTTTTTGTTTTCTCAGTTCGTGTTGTTGTCTTCTCTTTGATTTCGCTTTCCCCGCGGTTCCTTTTGTTTTTCTTTTCGTATCGACGTGAACTTCAAAATTAACTTGGGTATGGTACCTCTGTGGTGTTTCTATTTCCTTATTTCAGGGGTATCCCCAAATATCAGTTGAATTAGAAAACTAATAGTAACGCCTATGACATATTTAACAATATGTCATTAGCTGTTAGATAGAAACATTGCATTACAATATGTATGTTTAACATCTTTAAATAGAAATACTACTGACCAATTGTTCTCAACTACGTACTACCTTCATATAGCATATACTAAGTTGAGCGTAAGACACACATAGGCACTATCATCCTTAACATTTGGTGATGAATTGCACTGCACGGTATTGCATCCTTCAAAGAATCATGGGCGATGCTTTGGACCAAAACGTTGGAAATCCAAATTGGTTCTAATCTACTGTTGAAACATAATGGGTGGTACGTGAACCCCCCTTAATTTCCTAAAATCAGGGGAAATACAGTTTAATTTTAAAGTAAATAATTAGTAAAGTGTTTATATATACCAAGGCTCATGACATTGCTGTGACTATCAAGATTACGTCAAGCCCCTGGGATTAAACATCCACCATCAGAGCTTCAAACTGATATCTTGAATGATCTTTATAAGACACACATACACACACAGGTTTTGCACCTTTAAATTTGGTTACGATTTACCACATCCTTATTTTCATAAAAAAAAACCCAGCGGTAACTGTCTTTCAGGAACGGTTCGTACATTCGAAGGATATTTTATCCCAAATTCAGTGTAAATTGAAATGTTTGTCAGGTGGATAACGATGAGGCATGTAACGAAACTGTTTACACAATTAATTTATATACTTGTGATGACTTTGTGCATTATACTTACTGTCATGTCCATTCAAAAAGTAAATCCAAATGGTAACCCACGAATGTCGATGTATAACATTTTTGAAAGTAATATCATCATAGTGGCAATATGTAACATGTTTGAAATCGGTAATGTAATTTTCGTAACAAATATCAATATATATATGTATAACCTTTTAAAGATCTTTTTCCTCATAAATTAGTAAGTACATTTCCTTAAACATTGCTATTCTGGTTAAAGCTGTTCCAATGTATATCGCTGAATGCTGTCAAGAATAATCGATCTAAGATAGGGTAAACAACATTTAAAAAGAAGTTATGTTTGTAAAGGAATAGCCATGCTTATTTTTGTATTGACACAATTTATGGCGAAAATAGTGCATTTAGTGCACAAATCACTATTTTTCGACTTATACCATATAACCTCAAAAAATCATGGCTATTCCTTATAATTTAATATAAAAAGACAGCTGACACTTTTTAGTTTATAGTTAATGAATATTAGTTCATTTTTGATAAAAACAAAATAATTTTCCACAAAATACAACATTGAGCTGTCATTTCATCACCCATCAACTTCAACCAATCAAAAAGCATGCAATATTCGAAGTCATCACTTTTTCTGTTAAATGTTTAGGTTATAGGATATAGCCAAAAGTATTGTCTGTTATCCTTTTGTATTATTGATTATGTTAAAATATTACTCCTCCTATATCAATATGCCATTCACTTATCAGCACTAGTTTTTATGTTTAAATACAACTTCAATTGCCATGACAGTAGATTTGTTTAATTACTTAATGCGTGTACTGGCCAGCGGGTTTCCACTGGTTTATGTAATTCAAGTGTATCAATCATGGTCTGTCCTTTGTATAACGGTATCTTCCAATATAAAATAACAGAACGATTTTAATAGGTGGTTATATATCCAGTAATACACCCCCCTAATAAAAAGGTGTGATACCATCAGTAAAAAAGGTCACGGATCACTAGGGTCAAGATACAAAATATATAGGCCACACTTTGATCAATGACCTGATAGGCCCGCATTTGTGATAGGATTTTGTCGTGGAGTTATACAAATGCACAAAAGCCTATTGAGCGACTCTTTTGATTAAGCATATGTATTATTTCTTCGTTTGGCATTCTGGAGTTGTGTTGATGTTTTATTTTGTAAAGCAAATGATTGTAGTCAGGGCGAACAGCCAAATCAATCAAAGAGACATTTTTGCACTATAACATTGACCATGAAACATCAATATAGCTTAAATCACTCGTGGAGTTGTTGATACACATTATGCGTACCTTTTACCGAATGGAAATTAGTCACATAAAAAGCGTGACGGCAGTTAAAAGAATGTCCGAATAAAATGGTAACTAAATCGTTGGCTCAGGACAAATTATAAATAAACTTTCGTATGTTTATGGCGCTCAATTTTTCAATTTGCTTTCACAAATGGTAGTAACATTTATTGCATTTTGTGAATTGTCAGAAATTATGAGTGCGATAAACAATTATATCTATATGATACAAGGCCCTGTACCGTTTTTATATTAACCAGTCAAAATATGATTTTCTGTTTACTACTGCATATTCACATTTAAACATGAATTTGATAATTGTTAAAGAGGGCTGTTGCTTGACCTCGATGTATTGTCTAAATTCAAAACGAAGTCGAAACCGAAATTAAAACAAAGGAACCAATCGGTCAGAATGAGACTGACATAAAACTCATTAAATAATTAAGTTGTTATTTGTATTTCTATATTGATGATTTATTGTTTTATTGTTTATTGTTGACCCGGATCATCCACTGTTTTTTAGATGAAGATTTTTGGAGTAGAAATCCTTACATGGACGAACCAATGACCCCGCCTACACGATGAGGTGATGTATTATAACACCTCGAACAATGGGTAGCGGCCAAACTAAAAACGAACCGGAGCCTGAACCGGCGGAGGAGCCGAAACCGTTGGACGCCAGGGTCCTCAGATTGACCATGAAGGTATTCCTGAATATTGCATATATACGAGACTTAACTTTTTAGAATAAATAATATTGTGGGACCTCTTTGAAGGTTAGCAAGATGTAAGATGTTTAAATTTAGCGAGGTTAAATATCACGGTTTTTGTTTTTGACACAATTTCGATGGGACTTAACTTTCGCACTACAACGAAATAAGTTAACATTCCTCATTTACTTCTATCAAGATGATAATTAATAAGTTTTTATTAACGTATTTCATGTAACACTAGCTTAGCAAAAATTAAACAATGACGAAACATATTAGTTGAGCAGTACCCAATAACGTTCTTCATCTATTATCTTCTGAAGTGAATTGATTTCCCGAATCTATATCATCATATCGATTTAGTTTTCTTTATTTATGATTGAATAAATCTCAATCAATGCAAATGATACAGCATTATAAGCTAAGATAATTTAAAATGACAAGCCTTCAGTGCCCTTTTTAAATACATTTTTTTCTGCCATTATCTCACAGTCCCTGGATAGGTTCAAGCGCAAAGGGCTAATTGACAAAGAAGTGAAGAAAGATATGAGTAAGATGCCACCCTTACAACCTACCAAGAGCCGGAGGAGGGACATTTTTTCTTCGCGCAAATTGCAGGGAGCTTACAAACGTGTACTTTCAGTAGGTATTGTTAGATAGAGCTGGTTGTTTACCTATAGTTAAAGTTTCTTATCTCGTATATAGATAAATAAAAACAACAACAAGAGATACCGAAGTGTCAACAAAATAAAAAAAAAAATCTTTAGAAATAAAAAAGAAGAATAAGACTAGGAAGTCCGGTATGCATATGATGCATCGTATTTGTATCGACGATTTGTTATCTCTTTGCTTTGATATTAAACAAATGTGCACTTTATTGAAGTATTGCGATGGTGATTGAAATGAAAATATTAACAAGAACAAAGTTGCATTCTATAAGTTTCCACCAGGAGCAGAACAACAAACGTCTTGTCGAGTAGTGATATAGTCACATAAATGTATATTGTTCTGCACCATATACAAAGTGGATATGCATTTATGGTGTTCATGTGTTATCTCCTATAAATCTTATGTACTTAAATCTTAAAAACTGTTAAAAACTTTTTCTACTTTAAAAAAAAATAAAAATGTTCTGATACAGATATTAAGTGAACCAAATCGTATACTTCATCATGTGTATATTGAGGAGCTGGAGTTAAATAAACATCAGACATAATTCTTCAGGTAAGCAAAGACGAGCTGTTGAGCTACAACAAATTGATAGAACACCTGACAGGCAGGTCAGGGAGCCCTGTGGAGTCTATGTGGTCCATATACCTGTGGTTGGTCAACCTTGACCCCTCCAGCCCTCAATTAAGTGGATCATCCAGTGTAGACACACCCCATAGAGACCTTAACGACGTCATTTCCGGCAAATCGGACATGCAACTTTTGTTTAATATCGTATGCAGGTATGTCCCTCCCTTGTACCACTTTAGCTGAGATAGTGACGGACAACTTTATCGTATCTTCCTCTCATTTTATTATTATAATCATTGTTGAGAAAAACATCCGATTTAAATCGAAGCAGAAGGAAATATTATTTGCTCTTTCTGAAAAATAACTATTGTAAAAGGCATAGCATATTTTACAATATGATTTAAATTTGATTCGCGGTTATTTCGCCAGGAAGATATATGTCAAATAAATTCGTCTTTTACTTTAGAAAACTTGATCAACCTTGTATGCTTGCGGAAGGATTTACAAAAATGGGCCGATTTGTTCCCGGTTGTCTTCAGAGCGAGGCTAAGTCATCCGCGGACCACTGGAACTATGTTTATTTGGAAGGAGAGTGGAGATTTGTGCATCCTGGGCTAGGGGGCACTGCCCCCAAAAAGGTATAACAGTGTACTCGATGTCTTACTACAGTAGTCTACTGTCTCACCCAGGAATCATGTTGGTAGACAATTCTTTTTTTTGCCTACTGTATCCGGGCATTGCAAAGTTATTTCCCGGTTAAGATATGTTGTTTCCACTATTTTTATATGACGACAACTAAAGATGTACCCTTTTAAAGGAATGAGAACGTTTTGAATTTATTTAGAAAATAACATAACCAGCAGTGCAACTTTCTGCTATATTATTCAGAAATCTGGAATTTACAAACCCATTTTATTTTATTTGGTTGTTTTTCTTTCTTGCTTTATTCATTAATTTGAGGATGAAGATATATTATGATGAATCTTTTCTTTCGCATTTAACTTAATTGCTACTGTTTTTAAGGACAGGCAACTCCGAGTAAAAAAAAGATACCAAACAAAATGGAACTCTTTCTCATTGGCGCTGAGACTTTCTATCTAAAATTCTTGCTTATCAATACAATACAAATCTACTTCTTATCTATATATATATAAATGTTGGAACTCTTGTTTGAAAAAAATAGGTAAAATGAATACAACTGCACTTTGCTATCATATAATTATCTCTGTTGCAAAATTAATTCTAATTTTCTTTCAAACTTCATATTCAAACTTCATATTTATGCTGATTGCTTCCCTGGTAATGTAGCACTTCCTTAAATGTTCCGCTTGCATTATTTTTATCGCTTTTTTTCTTTCAAAAACCAGAATAGGAGCTTCTTCTTTCTTACGGATCCTTCTGACTTCATCCACTTTTGCTTTCCGTCTGAAACTCGCTGGCAACTTTCTGAGGACCCAGTAATCTGGAAAGATTTCTCCGGGTCACCGTTTTGTAAACCAAACTTCTTTGCTATGGGATTGGTCGTGGCGAAACCAAAGACGCCGGATCTGAAAATTAGGAACGAGACTGTTGTCATAGAAATATCAGCTCCTTCCGAAATGATGGACAAAATCTTACTGCATTACAAGGTGACGGGGCAGAAAGTGAAGGAGTTCGTGGAGAAGGAGGACACCATCTCAAATGACTCTATGCCAATCAGTCCTTATCAATCGACTGTTGATCTGAAGGAGGATATGTCAGACCCGGCTTTTGTGCTTCAGCAAATGTTCGGTAACCAGGTATTCAAAAAACCTTTAATAAGGAGCGGTGGCGGGTTCGGTGGACTGGCTAAAAAAGAGGCAAAAACTAATGATTTTGATGCAAACGCTGACGGAAAACCGCTAAAACAAACTGATGATGAGTCACCCAAGATGAATGGTAATTTACACAAAACCAATGGGGATGTGGAACCAGAAATTAAAGCACCGCTTATGAACGGTGGACTGAAAAAAGCCCTTATGAAACAGGTACCTCCTGATGAGGATGAAAAGAAAGAAAAGAATAAACAAATCCCAGGAAGTGAAAACAGTTCAAAGGTCAACCTAAAGTTGAACAAGCTACCCAGGTATAGCATTGCGATTCCACGAGAGGAAAAATCGAGTAAACTTGTGTTTGGGAGTTCACTAGTAAGCTCGAAGCCTGTCCCCCACAAAGCCATGTTCACGCCAAGAAATCCCAAATCAATGCAGAAAATGATAGATAATGCGTTTAAGAAATCAGAGACGCCGGCACATGGAACTAGGGAAGCTCCTAACCCTGATAAAGAGATTGACCCCACAAAATTCCCCACCCACCTCGAACGATATGTGTACCTCCATTATGGATACTCTAGATTCATTTTTGAAATTGAGCTTCCGGTAACAGGAGTATATACATGTGAAATTTTAGGCGATCTAATTAATTTCAATGACGTTTCACCGGATGTAACACAGTTAGAGTCTATCTGCAAATTCAAAATAGAGAAGGAAGGGGAATCCCAGACTGTGCCGGCACTTCCTGTAGTACCGGAAGTAGGGTGGGGACCAAACCCGTATATGGCTGTGTATGGGATGAAACCCCTGAGCCACACAGATGGTCGTGTATTTCTGGAGACCGGTGAGGAAATGACGATGCAATTCGAGCTCTTCGGCACTATTGACCTTCACACAATGAAAATTCAAACTAAACTGCGCAATCCAAATTTCAAACCAGAAGATCTGGAAGATAAGACAAGGCACATCATTGTTGGAGATACCATGTATGTTCGAATCCTCCTCCCAGGGAAAGGCCAGTTTGCACTAAAGCTGTTTGCTAAGAAAAAGGGCGAACAGGGATTTAAGAACATTTGTAACTATCTACTCATCTATGGCAAAAAAGATGTGAAGAGTCCATTCAACGAAATCAAAGATGATGTGAGTATTGGGATAGTAATTACAATTGAAATTCTCCATCCACTTTTATCACAGAAATTATCGGTATCATAATATAAGCAGTGTAGTTTGTATTATATCTTCATATTGCTTCAGCATTGAGATGCTAACAATAGCAGTCTCTAAAAACGGTAATTTGCCAGACACTTAACCTCACTAAACAAGATATTTTGAACTCAAACTAATATAAATGAAAACAAAAACCAATTGGGGAAGGTTGATGTTTTTGTTTTGTGACAAGGTGGCCTATTAATGCATTTTGAATTAATGCATTTTGTATACGAGCTTGCTGCTTCTCCCATACCACTGTAGTTTAAAGCACTTCTAGACAGTCACATTTCTTTTGTCAGTGATGAACATTAAAATTAATGGAAGCGTTGATATTAGTATCTCATAGAAAATGGAATAGCGTTATAAAAATCTAGCATTAAGTTTTAAAGTTATATGTATCGTGTATACTTGTTTAATGAATGTTTAATGACGTTACAGTTATAACGTCATAATAGTGATTACGTCATCACATCGACCATGGCCTTCATAGCTGATATGAATACCATCTAAAATTGGCAGGGTTATATAGTAACTGTGCCAAAAAGTGGTTTATATCAAATGATGTATGATGTACTCCTCTCCCCCGCCCCCCAAATATCAATATTATTTCCCCGTCAAATATATAAGAATACTGCTGGGGTTGGGGAGCCCCGGGGTCAGCTTCTTTACAATGCAGTGTCCCCATGCAAGATGGCTCTCATTCTTCGATGTACTATATAAACTTATGTATATGTATACTTTCGTTCTTGTTTAATTTAACTTTGTGAGTTTTGTTTCACACATTTGTCAGATTATGTAAGATAACTAACTCTTGCTATTGTATAGAAATCAATGATTGATAATCACTTCTCTGATATGCTCTCACTATATATGAATTATTGTTTTCAAATAAAGAAATACTCGAAGCGGATGCTACGAGAAAGACTTCAAAAGGCAATTTTGTATGGCAATGAGACAGAAATTCAGACAGCTTTGAATGACTTTGACGCTCATCTCATTCCGGACGAGGGGGAAGTAAAAATGGCAAAGAAAAGACTTGAGTTCTTCGCAATTCAGAAAGGTATTCCTCTGTGATAGGAATCATGATTGTTTACGGACTAGTATTTTGCAAATAACAATATAGGTATTTAAAAATCTATTTTCAAAAACTTTTATTGAGAAGTTAAGTCCCGGTACCCAATAACATAATGCTAGCATTAGCTGTGTTCAGATTGCCTTAAATCATTTAAGACAGCATCCAATAAACGATTTTCATTGCAAACATGTAATGA
Organism: Chlamys rubida; assembly: GCA_032359455.1. Taxonomy (NCBI): domain Eukaryota; kingdom Metazoa; phylum Mollusca; class Bivalvia; order Pectinida; family Pectinidae; genus Chlamys; species Chlamys rubida. The sequence goes on from JAUMHH010193979.1 coordinate 17,050, forward strand.
TATTATGATATATATCCTTTTATCCACCTGGATACTTTTTTCTTAATAAACGTACTAATGTTAATTGAATCATTTGACTCAAATTTATATCGATAATAAAGATGTTTCGGGCCTTGTTTGTTTTGTCATATCCCTTTCACTGTCATATGATTTGGGCCTTTTTTTATCCAATCACTATCACTGTTATCTATATTGGGGTAATTTCTTCAGTCAATCGCCATCAGCGTTACATGGATTGAGGTAATTTCTTAAGCCAATCAACATCACTGTTACATGGATTGGGTAAACTTCTTCAGCCAATTGCCATCACTGTTACATGGATTTGGGTAATTTCTTTAGCCAATCACCATCACTGTTATCTGGGTTGGATACTTGTTCATCCAATCACCATTACTGTTATATGGATTGCGGTAATTATTTATCCAATCACCATCATTTTTATCTAAAAGGAATAAAATATTTTCTTTTCTGTATGACAGAACTGCGTCTTGCTACCAAACGGAGACACCCGGAGACGATAAAAATCCAGCTTGCCAAGGGCAAAGCGTCGGACTTCGCCCCGGAACTCCGGAATGAGATTACGGAGGCGGAGAATACTCTTGCCAACCTTAACAAGCTTGCCGGATTTAACTTTCATATTCGGAAGTTGGACAGGGACATTCTGGCAGAGATGAAAACATTTATCCGTCCGAAGCCTATTGTTGTGGACGTGATGCGCGTACTCGTCATACTTCTAGGGGAGGACGAGGAGGAGATAACGGTAAAAATAATGCACTATACATTTAAAATATCTCCCAATATTAACCGTTTTTATTCCTTTTCGGTTGTAATTAATGCTTGATGTAATAGATATGGGTAAACAATCATTTTCTCTCAATGCACATCTTCATGAAATCGTTATTCCCTATGATATTGTCTTTAAAATCTAGTTCTAATTAAAATTTACGTACTTTTATTCAAACTGCAAAGCATGAAATAGCGTTAAATATTAATGTCCTTTTATTGGACCTTTTTGTGTTGATGGACCGTTTAGAATCAAATAACAATAATAATTAGCGTCCTCTAATCCATTAACTATTTACTATAGAAACACGTACTCGAGTGTGTGTGTGTGTCTCTTATTTTTCTGATATAATGCGAAAACACTAACAAAGGAAACAGGAGATTACTTTAGCGCTATCCAAACAACCGCCATTTGAACTCAAAATTAAAAATTATTAAAACTAGTGCATAATATCAACAAAAGGAAGACATCAGCCGCCTAAATAAATGTCAAATCAAAATGATATCGCTTTCTAAAACAGAGAACCGCGGAAGTGACAACCAAACAAGGCACACTAAATGAACGAAATAAAAATTGTCGAAATTCATATCGCACGAGGAAATACAATATTGTTCTTATCAAATCACGAGGATGATCATATCAATTAACATCTAAAGCAAAACAGAATCCAAAAATAACTTTCTGGAGATATTTTCGCTTCAAATCCGAAACAAATTAAAAGTGATATTGGCAACCTCTACAACAAACCCTAAAAAGTTCGGTCGCCGAAAGTAGTTAGAAATAATACAAAAATGAGCTTGCAATGTTTTGTTTTTAATTGTATATTCAAAAACAAATTACCGTAGACCGAAGATGAGATTCCGGAAATTATTAGAAAGACAATAACAGTACTTATATTATCTTTATTATTATGTCAATATGGAACAGTAGTGAAATAAATTGATTGAAAACCTTATTCCATATAAATACCAGATACATGGTGGAATCGATATGGAAGCGACACGTAGTGAAACATATTTTTCATAATGAGTAACTATGGATTAGTACAAGACAACTACTCTTCAGCTTCATCAAGGTCTACCAATAGATTATATTTATAAATGGACTTCTAAAATGCCGTTGATATGTCTCTCGTACAGATTATTAAGTAAAATACCATAATATGGAGTTAAATGAAGAGAATATTAACTGAACAGAGAACAAAAGGTTACATGAGGAAGGAGAAACATTCATTTTCGAGCTGCACTAACATCAGGGGTATTCAAAGGATCTGTCCAGAGACCACTTTTTTGGCAACGCATACAAATGATATTCCAGATAGCAACACTACCAACTAACTTTTTAATGATTACCTGGTATCATTAGAATAGACAGAGTAAGACGCAGTTTTAAACATGTTAACGATCTCCAAAGGAATATGTCGTACGGAAAAGTTCTACCAGAATAGCGACAAATAGCTTTTCAGATTTTATTCTGGTTAACGTTAATCTATGCTTATCAGTCGTACAATAGAAGCCACCTATTGACATTTAAAGAAAATTGCTATGAAAACATAGAATATATTGTTATAAAGATGATGTCGTTTTTCTCTGTTAAAGGAAAACATTTCAATACCCATTTGAGTTAAACATTTTCCATCAATTTCAAATCGACTTTTATAAATTTGAACTTTATATGCATGCATGTTCCATCATAAGACGAAGGTAATTCAGGACGAGACATCACTGTTTAGTAATCTATTTTTGTAGAACGGGAGAGGCTTTAGGAAGAGAGGTGTTGCATGTTTAAGATTTGAGGGAAATAACACATGCTAGTCCATCAATACAATGCTATTACATGTAACACTACTGTTGCCCTCTGTGTATGGTAGTGATGAACGTAAGATACAATTGATTGCACCTATAATATTTAATAGATACAGAATGTTAAATATGTTTCATCCCTTCTAGAACTCGTCGGTGGTTCTCGGAACGAGAAAGCTTTCGTTTACTAAATTAATGTTAAAACAGAAGGGTAATGAATGATTTAATGAACGTATAAAAAATGTATATGATTATTCAAAAATAAGTGGGATGTTTATTTCAAATAAATATTATTAAGAGTTTCAGTTATGGATGACCTCTTTGTATATTGTCCATTAACATTATCGATTGACGTGCTCTTTGTATATTACCAAATAACAAAAAGTATTAACCATTAGCTTTTGACATGATCTTTCAATATAAGTCATTAATCATCAGAAACTATTCCACAAACCAATAACGTGTATAAGTGTATTTTGTACTAAACATTGGTCGTTAAAGTATACTATTTACATAATGTATTTACCATTAATAAATTATTCTATATATAGATATACTATTTACATTTAATCAATTACTTTGTATATATATACTGTTTACCATTAATCAATTACTTTGTATTTATATATACAATTTACCATTAATCAATTACTTTGTATTTATATATACAATTTACCATTAATCAATTACTTTGTATTTATATTTACAATTTACCATTAATCAATTACTTTGTATATATAATTATATAGCATATTTACCATTACAGGGGTGGGACAAGATATTACCACATTTGCACAAGAAGGGAGCCGACAGCTTACTGAACAGAATAGACAATCTGCGAGTAGGATCTCTAAACCCGAGCATCTTGGTGACAGTAGACAGAATCCTTGAGCCATATTCTTACAAAGATATCCGAGAGTCCAGCACAAATGTCGCCGCTTTCCACAAATGGGTAAAAAATAATGTATAGGTCTATTTTTGTGATTATCATAAGGCAGTAACAGTATACTACCTTAGCATATGGATTATTTTATCCAATATGAACAAACTACAAAGAACAAAATGTGTTACATCGATTTAGAAACTTTGGAGTTTCAAAATTGTACTTAGATATTATAATACCATGATTATTTATTTGATGTTGATTGACGTTGTCTCCCTTTGACGAAAATACATTATAATTGATATGCTATTGAAATTGCATAACGGTTAAGATGTCGTTTTAATGCACTGTCAGATTTAAACAAAGGATTTATTGTTTTGGTATACACAGATCCAGGAAGTTTGTAATAAACGGAAAGCCATTATCGAAAAGGAGAAGAAGGAAATGTTCGCCCGGGTGCGAGGGAAGCTGCAGGCTAAATCCGATGAAATTGCTGTGGATGATTTCATGAAGAACATGGCGGCTTGGTGACAACGCATTCATATATTCTTGGACGACAAATCTTCACTTATCACAAAGAAATCATTAGCATTTAAATGCAGAATTGTTAGAATCCGTATATCTATGGAAATGAAAACAGAAATAATAGAGAACTTAAAGACAAGTATATTCTTCAAGCGATTCTATGAAATATGTTAACATTAAATTTGTAGTTTGCGTTGAATAAGTTTTATCCCTTAAACTACTCTGCTGAGTGTAAGTGATAACGTAGGGGATTGTAAGTGGTTGCCATTTAGTTGATATTTGTTGTAAGATGTAAAGGTGATATTCCATGGTTTACCTTAAGTTGATATTTAATAATATTTAATCTATTGACATCGCATAGTTGCCGTAAAGTTGATATCAGTGGTGTCCATTAATTCAATATTACTGATAGCTGTTAATATATTGTTATCTAATGGTTGTCTTTAAGTTGATATCTAATGTTGCCGTTCAGTTGATATTAAATGGTTGCCTTTAATTTGATATTCCATTGTTGCCCTTTAATTGCTACTTAATAGTTGTCTATAAGTTGATATTTAATGGTTGCCATTAAATTGATTTATCATATGAATACCGTGTTATGCAGTGTCATAAAACACGCATAAATTATGTTTATGTAACGTGGGTAATATCACTCCGGCAATGACGTCACAATCGAATAGGAACAATCACTGTGACGTCACGTCATTGTGAAGCGGACGTAATTTTCATCGTTTCAGAGGCGGCCAAGTGCAAAATATTCGTTTCAGATAACAATTATACAGTTTACTTTTAGTTAGATTTATGATACTCGTTTTGGATTTTTCATATTTTCTCGCCAGCGGCTCATAAACATGAAAAATCCAAAACTTGAATCATAAATCAAATATGAAGGGAAATGAATGACAGATCCTCTATATAAGTGGTTGCCATTAAACGGATATTTAATGGTTGCCATTAAATTGATATATAATGGTTACCATTCAATTTATATAAATGATTGCCGTTAAAATGATGTCTAATGGTTGCCGTTGAGTTGATATTAAATGGTTACCAATTAGGTTGATAAACCATATACTTGCGTAAATTTTCACGTTAGTGACAAAAAGTTATTATTGTCATAAGTACGAAGCTCAAATAAAAAACAAAGAACTATTCTACCACACTTGTGACTATAAATGGAGTATTCAATGGAATTGTTTTTCTTTTGCATATATTACATTTTTTTCTGATTAAAAACTAAATGTTCATATTGTAGGAAAGCATGTAAGATTATATGTTTTATTTATTGGCAGGTTAGACGATTCTATCTCTCCGTGGGGATAAAATTATTACGAAAATCACTTCATTATAATTATTTGTAATCGTAAATGTGTCTTATGATTTCGGCTCTCTGGGTGGATATCTGTAAAAATGTATGTCTAACTGATTTCGACTCTCTGGATGGATATCTGTAAAATCCGTGTCTTATTGATTTCGGCTCTCTGGATGGATATCTGTAAAAATGTTGCATGCGATTGACATTTGACAAAAACACTAAATTAAAATGACGGAATTAAGGTGACCTTATTCTTAACAGCTTTCTGTGATGTTTTTCACATTAATTCACGTAGTCATTGATCGTACTCAGGTGGACTGTTAATTTAAGTATCTTCATGTCCCTCTACATACTCTACATCCCTCTATGTGAGCTCTACAATGTCATGTATAATAAAGATTTAAAAAGTGCCATCCTCAAGTTAAAGGAATTCCTTGGATTTGGGATCGATTGTCACGTTATTTTGCATAAATAGACGATCGCTTTATTTCACACAGAATTATTTTCACAAAAATATATGTCATATATGTATCAGGAAGTATTCAGGGAATATCTACATTGTACATGTAATCTGATTTCGAGATATTGTGTAGCAATCCTATACAAGTACGATGTTTAGGGTGAATTTTGTGATTTCTTTTTGAAATCATAAAACGTACCATTCATGATTAATCATTTAAGACATGTTGTAGATGAACCACAATACTTCCTATTGGTATGTAAAAGTCTATATTTTATTTTATTAATATATAGCAAAACGTGACATGTTTTCAATAATACTATTGTATGACTGGTTTTAAGGTAAAAAAATTGAATCTGGAAAGAAACAAGGTAAGCTTAAATAGGTGGAAGACGAAGACCGGTATTAAAGTTGAGGTCGGGCTAATTAGTATTCGTGCATCCGTTAAGGATTCCCCCTAAATTATTGTATGTACAATCAGATGAGTAAAAAGAGATGAGGTAGTACCAGGTAAATACAGGTAGATCGAACTGTATTTTGACCTCTGACCTTAATCAAGGAAACACTATTTTTGAAACTTTATAACATATTTAACTTAGGAATTTAAAACGCTTAAATGTAATTTCTACCAATTATATCGATAAAACAGGTATAACCATGCTTACTGCGAACTCCAGCTTTAAATCGATCAATATTGGTCACGAAGCTAACTAACGTCTCCCGTTAACATAAATGATCCCCGTACCACTGCCAATAACTTTAAATTTGCATTGGAACCTGTTCATTGTGGTATTATCATATTTTTGATAAACCATGTGCTGAAAGGAAACCATACCTTACGGGACTTTTTATGATTAAAAAACAAACAAACTAAACAAATTATTATCAAAGGAGGTGCTTTGAGTGTAAATATTAGTGAGGCGAGACCAGGATTCGAACCCTGGGCTTCAGATTGTTACTTTGTCACTCTCATCAACTGGGCTAACAGGTCAACGGAAGTGTCCAAACCGAAATTCAAGGGAGGTTACTCTATATGCTCAAAACATAAGTGGAACTCTCTAGTGTTTTGCCTCCAGTGTGACAGGGATCCTTAAGTCCGAAAAGGACGTTTTATAATAATGGACTTTCCTCCAAGGTCTTTTACTGCACTCTACACATCTCATAAGATACCACTCAAAAAATGTGCAACCAAATAGTTTCGTTTAACTTTTGTATGTTAATATGCTTGACAAATCCTAAGTTCTTTCTGATAATGTCATACATTTCAAGTCCAAGGTTGAGAATAATCAGAATATAAATTGGGGTTCTAACATTCAAGGTTATTCATCGGCTAGCTCTCGATGTGTTTATCATTATTTCTTCAGAATAACTATCATATATATTTTCATTCAATCATGTGTAGAAAATGTGATGTTATTCAAAGTCGTGTATTTCAGTAAGTTTGGAATGAAACCAATCTAATAATATTGATTATAAAACATGATTATAATCATCAACATAAATTATATTGTACTTTCTGCTGATTGTACACAATGCAACACGGAATAAAATGATTAAAAAAAAAATGTAGTCTTTGTTGTATTAACTTATGATCAAATGCTGTGTACAATATTAAACACGAAAACTAGGACGTACTATGGAATTCTTTATATAGAACTAAACACAGAAATTAGACCATATTATTTAATGTTTACAATTTCAAAACTAACTAATAAGAGTTAGATATTTGATAACCAGCCATCACGAGTTTGGGGACCTTTTTCTACCACATCAATATGAGTTCCTTATTTTAAACTGTATCTATTTATTTGTATTACCTGTATTTTAAAACGAAAAGGACTCATTTTACCTGCACTTTACTTCGTGTCTTTATTTGTTATTTCATTTTATTTTAACCTGTACACTGTTAAATGTTTTAAAGATGATTTTCTCAAACAAATTATTGATAAATCTCATTTTTCTCAAGCCAATATACAGCTCAGTTGATTTTTGTTTTCAGAAAAATATTCCTACATTCAACCATATATTTATAGTAAAACATTAAATTATCTAGATAATGCATAAGCACATACATTCAGCGTTTTGTTTCCCTTAGCAACAAAATGCTATAATGACTGCAATATTACAATGTAATCAAGAAGATGATGATGAGAATGAGGAAAAAGAGAAGAGGAGGAATAATAATAACAAAAATGAGATGAAGGTGATTAAGATTCCTCATGATTTGACTGGTCAAACTAATTTGTCAGCACAGCTATGTCAATTTCCTTCTTTACAGGACCATACAAAGTTCATGAAGTGTTATCCAAGACACCTTTATCATACAAAGAAAGATACCTCGGTAATAACATTATTTACTGCATTCTGAGTCTACTACCTACAATAAAACTATGTTAAAGATGATTTCCTGAATGTCCAATAACATTATACATGTTTTCAATAATCTGATATTCATTTTTTTCCTCTGGGTACAGTAAAGTCACTCGTTGTGAAGTTAAATCGTTTAGTGCCTGAAGCTGTCATTTCTTGATCAAAGGATAGCTACAGTATCTTACCTTACATAAAGGCGTCTCTGCTGTGTTTTTATTTACCTGTACAGACAATAAGCTGGATATATTGGCATTGGGTCAAATGTTTATAAACCAGCTGACTCACTAGTACTATTAGGTACAGACCATCAGATTCTAAGGTCACCATAGGTACAGGTGAATAATTAATGGGTTGGTCAACACGTATAACCACACGTATATTGCATATTGGAACACGGCTGTCTGTCTGAGGATGTGATTAAAACACGAAGTTCACATGTGATTAAAATATTGATAACATATGTATATATCTTATGGTAGAAATGGTACAAAGCAGATTATAATCGGTCAAACATACACTGAATTTATATCATATGTATTAAATTTACTTGCAGGTTTGTTCATTTAACCATACACAAACATCATCATTTAAAAGTAGACGGGTCACCACAACCTCGCCAGCTGGATATATGCTAATTCAATTCAAGATCTTTATTCACTTAAGGCCATACGGACGATACATAAACATGTCTATACATTTAACAATACACAAAAGCACGATAAACAATAGAAAGTGGAGGGACGGAAGTATAACAAAAATGCTACATATATTTTTTTTCAAAAATAATGATTTACCAAGTTGACATGTTTATTGGTTTTTAATACAAAAAGTATTACATTAGTTTTTAACATAGATGTCTTTTTTCCATTAATATCATTTTTATGTTTTGACTATCTAAAGATTTGAAATGGTAAATTTTCGCTTTAGCAGATGGTATATTTCAGAACTGGTATTTCATGTTATATCATAGAATAGATACCAACTATACGGTTACGGCCAACTGTGGGGACTAACAGCCCAATGACAGAGTTAACCACTTTGTGATGTAAAATAATCAATAGAATATGAAATATGGAAGCATCCTTTTCATGACGACTCAGAAAGTCAAACAAATTAATATATGTTATCAAATAAGAACCTTTTAAAACGAGTAAAGACAAACTATAGTAACGTCCATAATTGTTAAAACAGCAATGGAATGTTCATGGACCACTACTATTACAATAAATTGTACGTTAACTAGATTTTCATGGCGTTTTTCCTAAAAGCTTATTGAACTGTCATATTTATTCTCAAACTATTTTCATGGTACTGTACTCCGTTTCTGAGATATTGTGAATTATTTGCACAAACAGTAACGTGACATCAATAGTCCGTCGTAGACGTCATTTTGTCCGCCGATGATTTATCGGTTGAAGTTTTCGGAAAGCAAATTAAACATAAATATCGGCTGATGATGAATAATACTTTGCTGAAAATATACAATTCATTTAAAGAATAACTGTAGGTTTGCAAAATAAGCGTTTCAACTCATATGTTCACCATGACGTTTAAAACGGCATTTATTGAACGGATATATATATATATACTTCCATTCAACTAAAACCCTCTTGAAATATTTCAATACGCTTAATACACTTGTGCAATCGGAGGCGTCAGATGAGTTTTATAAGTTGGAATTCATAGGCAATATGAATGCCAACGTGACAAAGGCAAATTCAATGAAGCGTCTCATATTGCCTATGAATGCCAACTATAAAGCTGTTCAATATTTTGGAATGTATACTAAATAATTAATGTTATTCAGCATGTATTTCAAATAATCGTCAGTGGTATCCAACGTAACAGTTTTGACGTCAACAATCGGCTCATTCCATTCATAGACTATCTACACTGTATTAAAATTTTAAATTGAATAAAATACGTATTGTTCCAAGTCGTTGTCCTTATTGCACACACTGCTGTATAATGCAATATTGATGACGATGAGCATGTGCTCAATAACAACATCACACATCTCAACTTCCGGTGTAGTTGTTGTTTTCAAAATTATATGATAAATGTCAAAACGGAACTGACTAACCCGGTCCACTAATTTACGACAAGCGAGACGATATGTCGACTCACACGCGGAATTTTTACCATCCTCATGAATATATTAACGGACCATATATTAAAGGCGTGTAAAAGTACAGCCGTCCTTAACTATATATCACAAAAACATGATTATTTTACCATAAATATATCAAGATAACGAATTTACAAAATATGGGAAACCTATTATTGTTCATACTAACGATATTTAATGTCTAGGTGAAAGCACATTAGCCTACCATCAAATTACGGAAAAAACAGGATCTCTTAAACCTTTCACCCCCCGCTGTCGCTGTTAAACAAATTAGCGCTAATTGAATAACAGGACTAAAATTTAACATGAATTATGTGTCTGCCGCGAACAAAAGATCAGACGTAGCTTAGTCATATTACATAATTCTTAAAACGAATTTATTTGTATTTTATGTGTATTTGAAGCGCGAAAACAGTTGAACACATAGCATTATTTACAAACATACATAACTGTTTACAAATATATAGTACTGTTTACCAAAACATAGCAGAGTTTAATATATAGTTCTGCTGACAAGCGTAAATAACATTTTACAATTTCTACATTAAAGTCCTGTTTACAAATCTATGCATTGGTCGCGGGTTCGAGGCCTACGTAGGGCAGTCGCAAGGTACTGACCGTACTTCGGTGGTTTTTCTCCGGGAACACGGTATCACCGGCTTTCCACCACCACCAAATCATGGCACGTCCTTAAATGCACAAACCAAACCAACTGTTTACAAATATATACATTGTAGTACTGTTTACAAATATATACATTGTAGTACTGATTATAAATATATACATTGTAGTACTGTTTACAAGTATATATACATTGTAGTACTGTTTACAAATATATACATTGTAGTACTGTTTACAAATCTAAACATTGTGTGACCGTTTACAACCATGTAGTTCTGTTCACATGTAGATTCACCAAGCAAGAATTGATTGCTATTCATCAATAATATATGTTAAAAGGAATGAGTTGCGAAAGCATCGATAGTTTACAACCGGAATACAAGGAAGTCATAAAAGTTATTCCTGGGTGATCACCATTGTTAATACATTGGAGTTCATGGATGTCACTTTATAACAGCTAAATATAGTCATTTATGTGGTATTAATATGTGTGATGTAAATTGGTCAAGATCAATTCCAATGTCGTTGATCGTTGATCGTTTACAACGAAAACCGGAAATAATCGATTTAAATTTTCTCTCTCTTCACAGCAGCGTGAAACACGCTTTCATCAACTAGTGTTGTCAATTGTCTAGTTAAGAAAAGACGGAAATGTCGAATACATTGTTTAATTTACATACATCTGTGTACCAAACACATCAGAGGTTCTGCATAACTAAAAACTGATTTCTGAAATTCGAAATATAGATTTAAAGCATAACAAAGCTGTTCAATGATATATATTGAATAGCTTAAAATGGTACATGTGCATGCATCTTAATTAACAATAGTAGCTTCAGTAGTTCAATTTCATTTTTTTAATAATTGTATTATATTACAGTAATTTGATTAGTCATAGTTGAATCAATCTGATTTGCATATAGGTGCGCTGCATGGTCCCTATTCGCTGGTACGATAGGGGAGGCCGGAGCGTATAAGTGCATGAACCCATCTAGTCCGTCTCAGTAGCTACAACTGGCAAGTGTTCCTCAGGCAGTGAGTAGAAAAAGGAGTGTTATACTGAAACATGACGGGCATGGCGATGACCACTGTGATGGTCATCTTATCAGTGACTACAGGAATACAGACTGAGGTACGTATATTTTGTATAATTAGTATATTGTCAATGTGAAACTTTGGTCGGATATCATATTTGTACATGTAGCTGCAAATTGTTAAAACAAAATATATAGAATAGATTTAATAACATTTCACACGGTGTATCCGTGAATCGTCAGTATATGTTTCGATGAGTACTTACCATCTAATAATCATTTCAGTATTACATTATTATATATGTACTGGATTGGCATCTTTCTTTATCGAATCAAAAATTCTGACCCCTTGTTTATTGGCCACAACGGGCCCTTAATTAGAAATAAAATATTCATTATCCTGAAACATACAAAACGGCCGGAAAACTACGGACAGTACGTGGTGTACAGTATAGTTGTGGTCAGTTTATATATGTTGTACTATGTCCACTGACGTTTTGACACGACGTCATCATTAGGCCTTTTGTTGTGACGTAGCGATGATGTATTGCAGATACATGTAGTAACACAGCAGAAGGCCATGGGGGACATTTCCACAGTACATAATTGCGTAATATTTACATCTGTGTTGCAGTCCTTCTAGATAACTGTACCAGCTCAAAATGTTGTTATGATTTAATAAAATCAAGTGTGTTAGTAAT
>JAUMHH010193980.1:0-13899 GCA_032359455.1 Chlamys rubida
TCCGATCACAGTACAGTAACCTACTATACTCGTATAAATGACGGTCCTCCCTACTGGTAACGTCTCCGATCACAGTACAGTAACCTACTATACTCGTATAAATGACGGTCCTCCCTACTGGTAACGTCTCCGATCACAGTACAGTAACCTACTATACTCGTATAAATGACGGTCCTCCCTACTGGTAACGTCTCCGATCACAGTAACATCGACAGTGAATTCAAACAGGGCAACTGTGGGAAAGCGGCCCGAGAAATTAACATGCAGTACAAAGACGTCCGTCATTTTTACTAAATGCTACAGTTATGTATGTCATCGGGTAAAATCGAGAACCTAATTCATCTCTGACATATGTAGTGGAACTGGACTGGGTCGATCGTCGGCGACCAGATAGCTCAATTGGTAGAGCGTCCGTCTAGAGTTCGGAAGGTCCCGGGCTCGAACCCCGGTATGTCCGTGCATTTTTCCTTTCCTGTTGCCCATATATAAACCCACCGACAACATTTTCGCAGTACACACAAATATTTAGTACCAAACATCCCGATGTCATAGAGAAATTAAATATCTGCATAACCTGTTATCGTCAGTTGGAGTGGTCGAGACGCGGATAGGTATATATACAGTATTTGATTGATTAGTTCGTGTTCAGATACTTACGTTTCCTTGGTAACAAAGGACAAATGTTTCGTATCAGGAATATACATTTCTTCCATGTTGTCTTACACAAGGGCAAAGTACTCCGTAAAAAAAAAGAGCAGTAATAATTCGTTGGGATGCTAATCAAGCGCTAATCATGCGTAGCTACGAGGCAACACATTATGACGTCACAATAGTTCTTGACGTCATAATGTGTAATAAGTCGCGAAGTGTTCTAAACAGTATACTTATTGCTCATTCTACTTAAATAACGGATTATTTGTTTGTGGATGGATGCAGACGGGGCTGGGATCTCAATGAATATTCTATACATCCAGAAGGGATGCCTCATTTTGTTACTCTTACCGAGTCTTTCCAAGCAAACAAATACATATAATAAAAAGAAAAGGAATTCGAAACAAGAGATCCGAGCGGGATCTTTGAGACTCACCTTTGAAAGACCACGAATGTCGATTGAATGTATTGTATTTTTTCGCTTCACTGTTCTCTGGAAAAAGCACATGTAATATAAGGAGAGGATCATCAACATGACCTTTGAAGGAATTGTTAAATGCTAGATTTTATTTTCGACCATCCATAATTTCAAATCTTGAGGAAAAGGGGATCATACACAAAGCTGGCCCTGTATATCGGGTTTTGTAATGGTCCATTCGGTAGCTTATGAGAAGTGGTATTAAAATATTGAAATGCATTCTAAAAATTAGTTCATTTAGACCGACTTGAAATGAAAAATCTTAGATGGGTACCTTGTATAAAACATCTCAAAGTTAAGGAAAATCTCAAGTAATGTATTGTCTATGGGAAATCTTAGACTTGAGGAAATCTCAAGAGTTGAGATGTTTTATACAAGTGGGCCCGGAGACTGAAGAAGATATCTCGAAATGTCAAACATGATGCAGTGACTCACCAACAGAATAATATATTCTCAAGTAATGGCGATTATATATTTTCTTCGTAGTTTCACGAGTTGGTCAACAGGACGCAGCTATTTTATCCTTATAACTAGACCTTGAGTAGATAATCTACTGTGACAAGCATTTCCTTAAACAGAGGAAACGTTGTAATTATACTTCCTACTTCGATTAAATTATAGATGACACCGGTGTCTGCCTTAAATTGGTGTTGTACTGATGAAATCAGGTATTGGGTTTATCTTACTTGCATTTGTTTCTCTAATTGTCAATAGGCATTGTCACGACATTTACATTTGGATATTGCCAATACATCTGCCTCAGGATTTTACATTTGAGCCGCTACTACGTCGCAAAACTTGTTGCTGTCTATTTAAAAAAAACTGTGATAAGATTTGAAATACGATCTTTAGTTACCCCATTCAGCGATCAATTTCGTAATCGGTTTGGTATAAAATATAACCAACAACCTGAACAACTCCGCTGCTGTCGTTGCTCAATAGCGCATGACCGATGTCAGTGGTGTTCTCGTCGCTGTCACGCATATGAGCGCACCAATTTAGATAATTACATATTTACATTGTTGTCCTATTTCAAATCAATCACTTTTCTAATATTTCGGTATTTCGCATTAATGCATACTTATGCTTTTTCTAGTTTTATTTGTTATTTGATATACAATGTAGGTGGTACTTAAAGGGACATCGCGGTGAAGTGTATATTTTTTTGTCTTTTTTTTCCCAAATACTACATAAACATATCAAGTAAGTCTCCTTATGGAAAATAACGATCGGATTGGCTGATATATTTTCATAAAAATGAATAATTTTAAGATAATCATCGGGATTTCTACCTGTCTTACCAACGTTTTGTTCAGGGATTTCCCTCTACCAGCGCAAGGATTACGTTACGGAATCATTATTGCAGGAGGGGAGTATTCAAAGGAGAAAATAACTGCCCTAGAAGTTAGTACGGTGCATGTATTCTTCTGGATAGCCGGTTAAAGCTGAAATGGAATCGACATAAATGCTGTTTATGTTATGAATAAATATCTAAAACTATTAACCTCGCTATTACCTTTGTCTGAGTTGGAACACAGATGAACATATTTTGTTATGTTAATGGGCATGTATCGGAGAAAGTTTATTTTGTGTTTCTATATACAATAGTTTATGCGAAAGGAAGGAATAAACGACTGGTTAGTTTGATTTTGCTATGAGACCCTCCAAGGGATAACTGTTGTGATGGCCACGACGTATTCTGTTCTCCCCTGTGTCGGTACTCGGGGTCAAATGAGATACGTGCGCTATTAAATTTACATAATTTGTGATATTCCCGGTTTCAGTAAAATGGTATGATTTAATTATAATGCTGAAGTTAACGATTTGTTTTATTAACATGCAAGATTTAAATATGTCAAAATGACGGTTCAGGATGAATAACTGAGGAAGGGAAACCTACTTATTGTAGATAGGATCGCATAAGAAAAATATGTTTTAAGTCGTAATGTTTCAACAGTTGATGTTTTCACATGATGTTGACTTAGAATGTATGATCAATTAATTTTTGACTTCAGATAGAATCGGAATACGAATTGAAAACGGGAACAAAGTCTTTTGTAAAAATGACACGTGCTGCCGATAACTACGGCTTCTGTTTCGGACAAAAAGAAATGATTAAAGAAAAGTTGTCTCGACATTAAAAAGGGTCCATTTACAAGTATGCTTTAATTTATGTAAAGCATTGAAAACATATAATTATCAAGTATCTCAACACGTTCCATGTCTGGCCCATATTTTACATGAACACGTAGTGGTTTTGCAAGAAATGTTTTTTTGTGTGTGATGGCTAATATGACTTAATAAGTGTAAGCGTATGAAGACAGTGAAAGTGGGAAAGAGAGTATACATGAATATATATAATGCATAGTCTAGAAAAAAAAGTGGCCAAAGACATTGAGTTGTACCATGTAATAAATAAATTCACAAACGGTTCTCTTTTTTTATACTGGTCAATATATATATATACACTTTATGAAAACATTTGAAAAAGGATATTCGTCTCGTGAATATTCCTTTTTACAGAAAGATTTGTCCAATGGTTGAAGGAAGGTGTTTAGCCCCGTACCATTTGTACCGGTCACATTCCGGTAAACGATATTTCCTGGTGTCTATAAATAATGCCGATCGAGATGACAACAAATATTTTTTCATTTTTTAATTCTGAATATTTGCATTTGTGCAATTAACTTCTGATGATGAATAGATACTGATTCAATAAGTTTCAACACGGACTTAAAAATCATATAACTTGGTTTCATAGTGCGGTAAAAAGTTGCAGTTGCCTGACGGCCCCTTTGCATCTCCGTCAAGCCACCTGTGTTTAATACCTTGTTTCAAAACCGTCAGGTGACGTTATTGGCGCTATTTTAACAGGGCTTTCCCGAACAATTCAAGTGGTCAAACTGGACATTTGGAACGGATTATAAATATGGGGAAAGCAAGGTAACACAAGTGGAAGTGCATACAACACATACATTCATTTAAAAAATATGGCTCCTCACGTGATTTCAACATATTTGACCCCTGTGACCTTGAAATTGGGTGAAGGCCATTCATTTGAAAACATTTGGTAACCCTTCATCCCAGTATGTTACTGGCCAAATATCATCACCCTGGTCCTTTTGATTATAAAGAAGAAGTCGTTTACAGTTTTCAACACATTTGACCCCTGTAATCATGACCTTGAATATAACTCAAGGTCATTCATTTGAACAAACTTGGTAGCCTGTTATCCCAGCATGTAACTGGCAAAATTTCATCATCCTAGGCCTTTTGGTTGCTGAGAAGAAGTTGTTAAAAGTAAAAAGTTGACGCCGGACAGACGGACGGACGACGGACGCTGCACCATGGCATAAGCTCACTTCCCCTTTGGGCAGGTGAACTAATAAACCAAATATCCTTAACGTTGGATATTATTTTGGAGAAATTGAACAAGCTCAAGACCAATTAGGACGTTTCCATTGAAAGCAATGCTGTTCTGTTATCCCTTTGGGATAACCGTTCTTATGATCATGCAGAAGGGTTAGTGCATAATATTACATTAAACATAGCGACATACCTGTTGTAGTTCTGTAAGTCTGATGGTTTCTCGTGTTAATGCCACGAAATCCGGAAGTGACATCCCGGTCTTTGTCCGCCCAACAAATGACGAGGATCGCACTCTCCTGTTTACAAAATCACGTAGATCAATTAAGTGCTTTATTTATCCTCTCATTTTCTTTCTCTCTCTTTCTCCTTTCTCTCTCCTATTTTTGTTCACTCTGATTATTCAGTCGAAGGATGCACTTTCACTATCTGTTGTCTAAATGTTGACTTAATTAATATTCGCTTTGAATTGTAACACTTTTCAGCGACATGATTCTCGACAATCAAAAACGAAACAAATGGTCGTAGTTTATCATGGAAAAGAAGTAGATCACGACATTTACATACAACTCAGTTCTCTGATCAAAACACCCATCAGGTGATCTTGTCTGTGTCATGAAATATAGGTCCGTTATTTAAAAGATTTATTGAAGCGATGCGGGATATGTTTTTCTGTATAGATCTGAACGAAACCTAATGACAAAATCGCTTTACCCTGTGGGATATGAGGTGTGGTATCGCAGCTGCTTTTGTTCATCTGTTAGGTATAAGTTGAAGCCATCGGCATTTACACCTGAAAAACACACGTAACACCATGAGAGCAGTGAACTTCAGCAGTATATATAAACGAGATGCTTACGTCTGTATAATCACCAACGATGACACTCCGGAGGGGCAATAACACTAAAATGCAAATTGTCAGCATATCTAGGGAAAAGTAACGACGCATTAAAATGAAATATAACACATTTGGCCAATTAAACGATCAAATCAACATGCAATATACATAATTGAACTCCCGATCTTTCAGTTTGCTATAGTTGGCTTGTGTTGAAACATGTAATTACACATATGCATTATTATTCAATATTGACTGCGATACATGTCTGGACTGTTTTAACTGCTTTAATCAGATACATTTCACGTTATCCTCCAGTGGTTTGTTTATGTATCATTCACACCATACTCGTCGAAAGAATAAGATTTATACAATATGTATAGGGTCCAATAGATACGAGGAGCGATCCAAATAGGTTAATAACATTACGTTAAAACTAGGAATTTTGATAGTTAGTAGAACTGTTTATACACTGGGCTAATAATATTATATCTAGTTGTGTAGTGTGTTGTAAGGTATTTGTGGCCGAATTCCAAACCAAGAGAATTTTGTTTCAAAATGCCATCAGGAAAAAAATCGCGCGGCGAATCTTATACGATTTACAACAGTGTTAACAGATGCGCGTTAAAGACAAAAGAACAAATGTCAGTTAGAAACGTTTACTACAATATTTGTGTTACCGACTTCCAGAAAGCAAAACTACCGACACAACTTAGCAGCAGTTTGAGCTGGGATAAACTGTCTCTGACAAAGGGTCGTTGGTGGTGGGAATATTTAAAAAACAAAAAGGGACAATATTCCAAAACAAAACTCGCTAAAGTAACCTTACTTAAAGTGCACATATTTTATAAATCATCTTTGAGAGAAACAAATTCCACGAATTAGTTTATAAATGGTTTATAATAAAAGAATGTTAGAAATTCGTGTTTTGCCAAGCTGCATAATCAGATGATTGGCATGTTTTGCTCGTGCAGACGTCACAGACAAAAAAACACTCACAATTTTTAGCACATGTGGATAGTTCTGTGAGGATCTCAGAGCGGCTCGTGTGTAGGTTAAAGTCCTTTGTCAGCTTGTGTAGCACCTTCCATTTGTTTGATTGCACCGTTGTCTGCAACGATTGAGATCAAATACACTCCAAGACACTCATAATAAAGATAAAACAATGACCATTATAAAACAGTGCAACAAATACTGTAAGAAGGCAACCTTTCGCCCAGTCTTTCGCCCAGCCTTTTGGCCTTCACTGGTAAATGAAATGCAAGTCCAGCGTTAACTTCAACCTTCACATGTAATAACGATATACAGAATGTTGCCTGATAATATTCGCTGTTAACATAAATTTGCCTTCATTAAAAAGGGCAAAAAAAGGCGAATTTAAACTGCGACGAAAACATATCCCATAATTTGACATAAAAAACACATTGACAAAAAATGGTACATTCCTCTATATGATAAAAAATATGGATTGGTAGTCTATCTATCAAGTCAATGAAACATAAAAATTGATTTATTTCTATATTACGGACGAAATATTTTGAGAAAGGCAGACTTAAAGCAATCTTGTCCGTATTCAATCTTACCGTCCATCGGCTTTTGCTCTGTGAGATTTGTGGGTCCCGGAAATGTTCTCTGGTATCACCTGCAACAGGGAATGTGTAATTTAAACAGTTAAAAAAGGTACCGGGACTTATATCGAATCCATCTCATTGGTATCAACATGAGAAGTGAAAACATGCTGAGGTTGTGACACCAGCTAGTACAGAAACACATAACTTATATATGGCAATCGCCAACAATGTAGGTTAAAGGTCGAAGGTTATAACGCCAAACGCTGATCAATATGACAAATTTTCAACGTGATTTATACCGTAACAAAAATATGTACAAAAACATAATGATATACTTTGAAATAACACATGAAGTAAATGATAAATAGTGTTTTACAAATAATATACAGAAAAAGAAGAAAATGAGGGGAAAAAATTAAGCTCTCCAAAAACCTCCCCACTTATAAAATCAATGTTTTAATTGGAAAATCCAAATGATAGTTGAGGTCATAATATATTTTATCGTTCAAATATTTATCTATTCTAACAATTTTTTGTTTATATATTTATGTATGTATTTCTCATACATAGCGTACATATATTTTATGTACATATTGCTTGCAACGACAGGGGCTGCCAAGGTGGAGTTGCCAAGGGATAACCCCCCTCCCCCTCCCCCTCCCCCCTCACCCCTCACCCTCACCCTCCCCCGTAAATGTTTGTGTCCTCACTTACTTACAATGTATTGATTTCACGATCAGGTTTTAATATACGTAGGTTCATTTATTATACTGTTTATACAAATTGTGCAATGGCTTAATTAATTCCTTTATCAAACTACGTTAAAATTTCAAGGTCGTTTTAAACGGACAACAAACTTGCTAAACAATTCTGCTGAGTTATATCAATTATGATTTGACAGTTATAGGTTAGGTATGTCAATACAATAGCTCACACAGTATTTGAACGAAAATATATTTCAAATACACATTTACTATTCGTGACAAGGGCTTACCCAAAGATGGGGCTAAACAAATATATCTGATTTTCTTGTTCAAATAAAATACATCGCGGGGGCGTCATGCTTTATAATGCTATATATTAATATGCATGCATGTGAATACAAATTATACATGAATACAGTCATTATATATATGAATACAGTCATTATATATGAATATGCATTGCAGACGTTATGAAAAATGAGGGGCTGTGCTGGAAACATTGTGGTATTGACGTAATGTTCAATGTAATGTAATACAGATTTTTCATACATGTTTAAAGAGAGTAAAGTACCAGGACAATACGGTTTGCATATGGCTTGCTATTCTAACATCCAGACAACGTATCTGTGTTTATATCTCTATATTTAATGTATACATTCTTTACATCATTAAATATGATATTTCGATTTATTGATAGAACATTTTAAAATCTTTTCCTGATAAATTCTTTCCCTTGGTAACAGAACAGTGACAAAGTATGCGTTATGTATAAATCCAAAAATCAATGACATGCTGTTTTTACACGCTTAACCTATTTACATATAAATTTACAAAATGCACATCCTCTCATGTATCTATTACATCAGTTATTCCGTAAACAAGAATATGTTTACATAATTAACTTTTTAATAAACTGAAATGTTTAGACAAAATGTCTACTTGTGCCAAAAATAAATTACTCAATCCTTATGTGAAAAAATAAAATAACAATATCATCGCCACAGTGTCAAGTAGATATGTTAAACATTAACCGCGCAGAATAGTAAAACCAAAGGGAAGGCAACATGACCCTTTTTTTCTTTCCCAGGTGCTTCATGACAGATATTTTAGCTTAACATGTGTATCCATGTGAAACCCCAGAATATAACGGCAATACAAGACACACATGTTCATCTGACGTCTCACATTGCACAAGTACATTTCACGTATGCATATCTTTCACCAGAACTTAAGTCAAATATATCCGTTCGCGCAATAACAAAGTGGCACCGGAGAGAACAGATGGACACATACGTATGGCATTGCTTATATTACCTACCCACTTCTGTTCTTTATTTACATGCGATGTTTTCAACTAACTGAACATTACTCATGAACTTACGCGCAATTTGCTTTCTGAAAACTTTAACTGAACCACAATGGCGGACAATTATTGACGTCGACAACGGAATAAAGACGTTTACGTTTAAAGAGCGTAATATTTCGATTACATTTTCGGAAGATCCACGTAACACACTCACACACACACACACATCGTTAAAATATGGTAACATAGACAAATTCAGCCAAAAATGAGGTACACTGCATCATAAAGCTGTTTAAAAAACTATTCTTGTTTGAGTTCGTCTATTTCATCAGTGGATAACAACCGATGAGTTCAAACCAAAACTATGAGCTCTGGCAACTGGGGTATTCCAAGATCTTGTATTATCACAGTGTGAAAAACAGGACCATGCTTTGCATGCCCTAAAATCCAAAAGTATCACTAGAGTACGATTCACCAGATATGTCGTAAAATATAACAACAACCATGCTGTGAATTTGTTCGTGTTCAAATGTAATATATCGGAGTTGTACTGTTAAAGCTATCTTGAAAGCTCGGACATCAATTGATGACAGAAATACATAGGTATTGAATATGTTTACAACCAATATTTCATTAAAGGAAAGGTCAGTGAATTCAAAATCATCTATACAATGTACAATTCAAGGGAACTTCTAAATACAGACACGGAAATTATTACTAGTAAAATTAACTTTTACGGTGCAAGAAATAGGAAAGCAATTAAAGTTCGTTCGTGTCGAATTTTATGACATGGTTTCGACGCTCTTCTTCCTTTATAGTTTATAACTTTATATCGAAGTTTAAATCGCTCTAATGTTCAATTACACCGGGCGTTACTAAATAATATACATGTTTTTACAGAACAGGGAAGCTTATATAGAAAAGTTCATTTATTTTTCTGTTGTTGTTAGACAACAGGAAACTTTTAAATATCAAATATCAAATGTTATCTCTATACAATTAGTCATTTTATTAGGTTTTACCCCTACCAATTCCTTATTTACATTTCCGTGATAACAAGTGAATTTTTTTGAAGTAATACGTGTAAATATTCTAATGTTTGTGACAAAGGTATGTTGATTGTCATATTTACCAACTACCTAAACAATGACGTTTTGAACAATTTAATGACAGATTAGGCCAACAAGCATGAACATTGTACATAATTATACAGGCCTGTAAATTGGGAGGTAACAACTGTGTTAATTACTCATCCTAATTATAAACTTTGTAAAACCTTCAGAGTTACTACGTAACAATAGTATGTAAAATATTTCACGTATTTTTTTTTATTTTTTTTGCAATAGTGGTGTTGCATGTGGGTTCGAATTTGTTATGTTTGTACAATATGTTTTTTCCTGTTGTAAAGCGATGTTATTTGCATGAGAATTATCATGAAGCGTCGTTCAGAAATGTTTTGTACACGTTTTTTAGGCTGATCATTGGGAACATAACCATTAAATTTGCTCTTAATCAAATATGGAGCGTAATGAAATGCACTGCATTTAACAAATGCATAATATCGCTGAAAGCATAGCACTTGTTAAAAACAGTATATTGAAACCACACATTTAAACATTTTGTTTATGAGAAATATGAGGACAGTGTTAAGAAAAGGCAATAAAGATGTGCGTAGATAATATTATCTTAGCAACGTTATATATGAAAAAGCATACTGACCATTGGTGAGGTGCCACGTCTGTCGAGGCAGGCGCGGTGACCTGGTTTTGCGTAGTGACCATTCCTGGACACGAGTCTCTTCTACGTTATTCAAGACATAGTTGTCAAGAAACTCCGGATTCTCTTGAAGGAACTGGGATACGAGATCAGGAGATATATCTGGAAATACATCAAACCTGGCCATTACTAAACCGCTGTCAGTGTCCGTTTACCCGATACTGCCGCCACTAACATAACAAACAACACCACCCAATAATATCAAGGACAAAACTCGAAACGCATGTTGGGAGCAAATAACTCCGAGTACAGTTAATCGTGTGGATAATCACAGGTCATCAGATGTGAAAGCCACACCAACTAGTAATTAGATACCTGACCGGCTCTATACAACAGACCTCCAGTGTCATTATTGGTACGGAGGTTCTCCAGGTATCACAATGGTTTCCACGGCTTAATCTGGGTTTTATACCACGCCATTTTGTACAAGAGAAAAACACAGTCAACCATACAGATGTATTTATCTGGTCAATGTATCATTTGTTATAATTGATCATTAAAAACTGTGTATAAAATACGGTTTTATTATATTATATGTCAGAGATTGAGTAATGTAATGAGTGTTCTCCAGTGTTTGAAGCTTGCATAATCGTGTGTTTTATAACCTCTCCGTATAGAAGCACTATAGAACACATATTATGTAATACAGTGATCAAACAGTGATAAACTATCAGGTAATCTTTATCATTAAGGGTGGACGCACTTGCCTCTCCTACTATGTAACACGATATGAACGTCGGCTATATAATTTATGATCGCTTTCTACATTGTACACCGGGTGGCGGGTATATGTTCTATTCTTTGTTCTGTAGCTAGAACTGGAATACAGCTGACATTGCATGTCATGAATGTCAGGGTAGCCATTGACGGGTATATCCGGGTACGGGATGGGTTCAGAGGGAGTACAATTCTCTGTTTATCGTGTCCACACTGCAGACTTGTCAGAGCATTCATCACAGTTTAACCATTAAACAAACGTTTGTCCTCGTCACACGCCGACTAATTTATAGTGCATTTGGTGAAATGAAGCGTTGACTTTCGAATAAGTTTCGTAAAATACATCCTGTTTCCCCATTCTTTTGTTTTCAAACCCAACATTTCTTTTTACATTACGACGATATATTCTGCATTTAATCATTATTCATTATTGAACAGGAAAATACATGATGCACATAAAGTATTAATTTTTAAATACACAAGTTAATCTTTTCGAACATCAATATTAATAAAAAAATATGTATAAATAACAGTATTGCCCTCTGATGAATAATAAATAAATCACACACTGTATTGTCACTGTAGGGTCTTATTCTTCTAAAATCTTTCCAACGTAAAAATGATATTATCAATCTTATGACACATTCAGGTGAAACAAATGGTGATATTTTCATGATTAATTAATCTGAAAAGCAAACTAAAACAAAAACATATGTGTCATGGAATTCATAATGATGTTATAATCGAACAAAACGTATATTTCAGCTGATGTTACTATACAAATTGCATAAGAAAAATTCATTCATTACATCTTCAAGCTAACAATGCCTAATACAACTTGAGCTGGATGTACTAGGGGAAACCTGTGGTTATAATAGCTGAAACACTATACTGTAATAGTACTTAATTCTAGCGGGCTCAAATTTTAACGCTTTTAGCGAATTTTAAAAGATAACTGCGCATAGATGAATTTCTGCACTCACAATATATGCTACAGGAAACTATATACAGAAACTTCAATTAGCACAGTCATAATTTAACGCGATATTTAAAACACAAAAAATATCACACCGCTAAAATCTGTGTATTTACAGTATGTATATATGATTCAAAAGAATTATAAAATCAAGTCAGAAGTTCATTGTTACAGGATTTGTTTGTCTATTTATCACAAAGCTTGATTAATATGGTTTAGGAAATAAGGCGATCCAGTAAATGTAATCGTGCATAAAACCCCGCTGTGATCCAGTATGTTATACAACTGAGGTATAATAGGCATGTATAGGTGTGTCAGCGGTAAGTACGTGGATCTATGTGGTAATCACCGGTCATGTCCAACAAACAAGCCAATCAGATTCAGGCCACGTTACGTTCGCTTCTTCAAGGAAAGTTCATTTTATAGAAAAACAAGCATATTCCTGTTTTACTTGTTCTACCTGCTTATGGTCATTTTGGATCTAAGAAAAACAAATATGCTATTGATAATGATAGTTTAGAGAATATACACGATCTAAATTAAATACAACTATACAGCATCCATGAAGTCGTCTAAATTAATTAATCTAATCGTCATGTCAATCAGCATTTTCTAAAAAAAACATATATGGGGCTTGACATTATCACAGTGAGGCAAAATATGGTGCAGATTTTATTTGTATGAGGAAATAGATTAATTAGAAAATTTGAATTAATGCAGATTTTAGCTGTATCGATGTTCGCCATCACCGATTTAAGGTCTATGCTATAAAACTATGTAATCAGTGATTGTGAAGTATGTTTCAACATATCACTACTACAGTGTTAAAACTTCGTTGTCCAATTGCATACAAACAAAGTACATGTAAAACTATAGTGTTTTGTTTAGAGGCGACTCTATTGTTTTGCATACGAACAGTGAACGCCTCTGTTGTTTTGTCTACGAACAATTGTTGTGTATACAAACATAACATGACTCCATTGTTACGCTGACATATAAAATAACATCGTTCGTTACTGAGGTGTCCTCGAGAACGCCTAACACAAAACAACCCTATTATGTGATTAATATTACTATAATATCCATGCAAATAGTTGAGTATTTCAATAGTAAAGTATTTAGGATAACGAATTATATGCGTGCATCTGCTGTAGTACATTTTGAAATGCATTTCTTCTGCATAACAAAGAGTGTCATACATTGTTTCATATAAACTCATGAAAATTCGATCAATGTGGAAGTATTGGTTATGTACTTTATCATCCATATACTACTTTATACCACCTACTGGTAGCATGATAAATGCATTATCATTGGTTGTCAGTATGAGAAGAAGTTGAGAACGACATGAGAACAACTTGAGAACAACTTGAGAACAGATTTTCTCAATCTCCAGCAATTGGGAACGTCTTTTCTCAAAAAAGAACGTCTGCTCGCGTCAGATGACGTCCAAAACCGGAAATAGTGTCCACACAAAAGTGATCCGCGTAAGAAAATAGTCCGTCATAAACATATC
>JAUMHH010193991.1:0-13897 GCA_032359455.1 Chlamys rubida
GGACGACAGACGACGGACGACGGACGCTGCACCATGGGATAAGCTCACTTGGCCCTTCGGGCCAGGTGAGCTAAAAATGACCGAAAAACTAGCATATAGTTGAAAAGTAGGTCTCTGTGACCTTGTTATATATATTGACTTAATAATGTCACCGAAACTCTCTATTTTGTGCCTAAATAGATAGTACACATTAGGGCCATACAATAATAACCTTGCCAAATTGTAATTATAACAATCTTAACCAAATTACAAGAATGGAAGTAAAGTAAATGGGGTATTGGGTGGAGGGTACCTTCATAATACCTTTTATATCATGTGCATTCATAATTGCAATGCAAGATTTTTTTTCAGGAATTTTGCCGTTTTTTATAATTACATCCCTGAGTCCAAAACCTACGGTGTTTACATGTTGCATTTGGTTTGGTGTAACCCTTTCACCACTGGAGACCAAAATGGATGCATGGAAGAGTTAACTAAAGTTTCATAGGGTTAAAGTGTTAAAGAGCTTACCCATAGCATTATGAATTCCATGATATCTAGATATCCACTATTAACGGTAAAATTAAAATACAGGGTTTCCTGAAATGCATGCTAAAGAAGACTACGTAAAAGGTAGCCATAATGATCTCATCGAAAAATGTAAAAAAAAAATGTGATAGGAATTTCGATGCTTTTGACAATGCTTTAAGTGTGCCTTGTTGTTTCGTTGTCAATACCCAATTTCTCGCTTTAATTACATGGCATTACTTGGAATTTTCTTATATGTACATGACGGGTGTAGTCGATAAAGCAGAAGACGCTTACCATATTGGCACGCCTGGTCTTATTCTCATTATACTCGTTCAAGGGTTTTCACGCAAATCTGTCCTTTGTTCATATATCGCCTTAGTTTTATCGATTTCGAGTCACAGGTTTGTTGACACTTCGGTACTCAGTTTTGTTTCCTTTCCCAGAACATACCATGCATATTGAAGAAGGAACGATAAAATAATTGCCCGATGACGTATTTTCCCTGAACAACAGAAATCTCGATAACTACTTAAATTTAATTTAATTCATCATTTAGTACTTTAAATTAGAGATCCCACAAAATGCTCTTCGTCAGCTAATCTTGGAATTAACAGTATCACAATAATAGTCAACTCAATACCAATGTGGCGGCTTAAATTTCACGATCGTTAAATTTTCTTTCATCGGTAATACATGTAGCATACCGGCCTTCTCCGTAAGTAGGATCTACGTGTATGTTCTATGAGTCAAGTTTCTTTCACAGATATATACTATTGACTAACAAATGATATTTTCATTTTTTTTTATATTCATTGAAGACGTGCATTCATGCGTGTTGTGCATGCGTGCATGTGTGTGTTTGCCGGAGACAGGGTATGTTGGTGTGCATGGAATACTAGTTTTAGAATAAATTGTCTGGTGCAGCAATAAATTGTATATTTAAAACCTTATGAAAAGTTGTGTGTCTTTCTCCATTTGTTGTATTTCTTCACATATCTCGGACCCGTTTAGACACCTTGTGGACGCGACGAGAAGACAAGTTCGATCCTTGGATGTACATCAAAAGAATCTCGCGGTCACGTAACGGTAAACATTGACAGGCTTTGAAGTCGGGCGTCTCTCCTTTGTAATCTTCAAAGGACAGGTATCAGCCTAGCGATTGGTCAGTTTTATTTATCTGAGACCAATCAAACAGCTATCTTCGTGCCTTCAATTTTGCTATGACATATTCCAGGGGTGCAGAGAGCGAATGTGAGCGTAACCCCTGGATGTCGAGGATGGTATAACTGATGAGTCCTAAAAGAATGAAATGGTCATATGATGCATCAGTAATACTGTTCACTTGTTTAGGCTGTTCTGTATCCTATTACTTAATTTTCAAATAGATTACCGTTACCTTGGATGTGGTTCAAGTCGTTACTTAGACCGTTTATATTTGTTTCCATCCCAGCATGCTACAGGCTACATATATCATTACTTTTCATGATCAACTAACAGATTTGATTGAAGACTATGACATATTTGACCACTTTTTATCTTTCAGGTAATTTTTTAAGTGCTTCATGGTTAATCAGAAGAGGTTGTTTGGAGATTTTAAACATACAATGTATTTGACTATTTGATCTTTGAATGTGGACCGAAAGCAATTTCTTATAATAAACTTGACAACCTTTAAACGTATATCAAGTGCTTGGTATTTGTGAATTCTGGTGTGTTCAGCATACGTTGTAATGTTACATACATTACTAAAACTTTGTTCCAAGAGGTGGGAATAAGGTCAATGTTAGAGTTGAGATTCATGAAAATATTGTTTGAGAAAATGTATGTACTCAGTTTCCTTCATCTGACAAGCAATTGCTATACTCAAGGGAGGTAATTGATGTATTGGAGTGGACAGATAGGAAAAAGGAATTGTGTTGCTGCTTAGACAAGGTATATATAGCAGACATTCACAACAATCTATCATGTAGATTGATCAGCATTGTGGAAATCTGGGGTTGTATTCCATGTTTGTTGTTGAATGTTTATCATAACAAGGCAGTTCAATACTTGTAATGAATCTTATCAAATACTAGTCATGTAACATCATATGAAAGTTCCACGTTTACCAAAATGGTCAGACAAGCTTTTTTTGTCTTTAGAGATATAACAGAAACCATTGAATGACATGTTATTAAAACGTAGCTTGATGTATATTTGGGACCAATTCTACTTTTTTGCTAATGATGTCTTAATTCAGTGTCACATCAGGCAAGATAAAAAAATCAAATATTGTGAACTTCTATTAATGTCATATTGAGTTAGAAAACTATACAGTAAACTGTATTTTAAGTTACAAAACATGTACATTAGTAGGGTGCATTTGCTTCACCAAACTTAAACATTAATCCAAGAATAATGTAGACTTATTTGTGTATGTTTGTGTAGTGTTTGAAATTCTATACCAACAAATATTAGATGATAAACTCCAATTGGTTATTCATGATCTTGGCTTTGTTACTATTTTATAAAAACATCAGGTCAATATTCACTTTATGACGACAATTCATTTTTAATGTCACAACGCCCTCTGCCAAATTATCTTTCCTCTTGATGATAAGCTTGTGTTCTGCCTTGTTTGTTAAAACAAGAGGCCCAGAGGGCCTGTATCGCTCACCTGTTTCTTTTGTTACATGAAACTGACATATAGGTAGAACAAAAGAATTTTGCCAACAAAGCAATTTAACCATAACTGGGTTATATTTGTAGCTCCCTAAGACACGACCAATGAAATATTTTTTTTAAATTATAAAGGTCCACAGGGCCTGTGCTATGACCTATTTAGTGCCGCCCTCCAAAGGTGTATGAAAGGGTTCACTTTTTTGTCCAAATAACTATCAAAACAATGTTTTACTCTATCAAATCATATTATTTTGTTTTAAGTAGGATCTGCTGCAAATTATGAACTCAAATATGTAACAAAACATTGCATTATAAAAAACAATGTTGGTATTTTCATACACTTTTTTGCTGTCATTTTTTCACGGACGTGACACACCAATTTCCGGTTCTTGTACACCAAAAATATTTTCATATTATTTAATGTGTTATGTTGAGATACGATGGTGAAAATTTCAGAGCTGGTCTTCATAACATACCCAAGTAGTATGACTCTAGTACTTATGGCCCTTTAAATATGCTTGTTTTAATTTTTTAACATATTTGACCCCTGTGACCTTGAAAGTAGATCAAGGTCATTTTCATGAGGAAGCTTTATCGCACTCCATCCCATCTATCTACCGGTCAGCTGTCGTGACCCTAGGTCCTCCAGTTCAAAAGAAAAAGTTGACAAGACGGACAGACGACATACGCCGCAGTACGCCATAAGCTTACATGGCCCTTCTGGCCAGGTGAGCTAAAAATAGATAAGTGAATGTCACCTCATAAGAATACAAAGCTCTTTATTAAAACTTTTCTCTCAGAAACTCCACGTTTCTTTTCCACCGTCTCTATCCAAACATAAATGCAATTTAAGAATGTGGTGTGATCTTTGTTCTCACAGTTTTGTGCATTACATAAATCTATCATAACAACTTGATATAATCAGAAATATATCTACACATATCATATGTAAAATGTAAAAGAATAGCATGCTGTAACATTTGACTGGCTCATCTTCATCATAACATTGATACAGTATCTATAATCGATATATTGACACATCCATGTATTTTTTTTATGAAATGTCAAGTTAAAATTCCACTGTTTTTGTAGTTACAATTGTCTGGACTGTATTTAACACACATGTAAACTAGGCAAGTTTTTGTGACGATTGATCTCGAATCACCAACGCATACATACACACGTATCTGATTTGATTGATCAATAAAGGAGTCAACGGAACCAAATATTATTTGTAATATGGATACATGTGCCGTTTTACACTTTAAACCAGAACTAGGTTATAATGGCTGTAGGTGCGCCAATAAATGCTGTCTCCGTATTCAATAACTACATATCACACACTGGACAGTGGACACATACAATCCAGTAAGTTAGACATTATTCACTCTGTAGTTCTTGGTTCACTTGTCTCAAACCTTGGTGAACTGCTGTTACTTTCCGTGACCTGTACGTGTTACAGTACCATCAGAAGCCACGCGACAATCAACATCATACCACCGTAGGGTGTCACGTATCTTATTCGGTCATTTCCTGTCAGCGAGTACACGTAACAGCTCCCACAAAACACCAGTGTTCCCATAGTCATCATACCTCCGACCTGTCAAGTAGATCACAACACGATAATTACACAAGACAAGTTATATGTGAAGGGGAGGTTACTGTGTAAAGGAAAAAAACACTATGTAGTGGGACAGGGATCCTTAAGAAAGTTTGAGGCCAAAAGATTACAACTGCATGCCAGTGTTTTTGTTACCTAAATTTAACAACAGCCTGTTCCTTAATGAATTAGGAAAATATAGCATTGAAATTGGGAATGTATTCTTATTTTTTTTGTCATTTTGGGAAAATACAGCACTTTTTACCTAGGGGAAACAGCCTGTATTCGGCTGTAAAATTGAGCAAAACAAATATAATCGACTCACGAATATTGAACATCAATATCCTGTAAATATGACAGAATGTGATTCTTTAAATATATGATGAAACACATTTAATATGACATTTAATTTTAAATATAAATGTTGGATTACTTATCAAATTCAAACATTTCTTTGTCAATTAAATTTTCAAAGCCTGTACTGTTAAATAACCACAGGACATTTTAATGTTTAAGTACAGGTGAATAATAGACTGAATATTTCACTTCAATTTATTGAATTGTAATTTTCAATGTTTTCATAACTATTGGGTCTTGATTATACTCCCAAACAGTGAAAAATTTGACTCATAAAAGTTTGATTCATGAAAAGAATATGAGAAGTGTTATATAAGGGAAAAACTCTGGACTTTGCAATAAGTTGGAAACTATTTATATACATTATGTAAGTATGACTGTAAGTCTAATTGTAATTGGAGATATATTGTGTTGTTTTGATTAGATACAGTGTACATGTAATTGTGATTGGATATATATACCTGACAGAATACTGCTGTAACATTATATAATATAACTTACCAATATTGGTCGATTACATAATGGTGTTCCTAACAAAGCCACAGAATGGATCAGGTGGAAGTTATTACCTATGTCATAGATCTGAAATGACAAAAATATAATAATAATAAAAATCATTTGAGGTTCTTATATACCGCTTTATCACAACATAGTTCGTAGGTCGTCTCAAAACGGTTCACAAATTATTATCAGTGGTTATAGGGCCTTTGCAACCAGTTAATAACTTCTCAACTCCCTGGGGAGCATACAGCCGGTGCTGCCATTTCAGCATTCACAGCTTGCATTCAACAATTCTAGCACTGCCCAACCACGTACTCATTTACAGCTGAGTAGACTGGATCAAGTGAAGTAAAGTATCTTGCTCAAAGATACAACACAGTGCCGTGACTTGAACCTGCAACCCTTCGGTCACGAGCCTGGCGTCCTACTAGTAGATACTGCGCCACTATATATAGCATGGTATTCAATCAATATCCAATCTACCACTGATTTAGAAATACTTACTGCAAAATAGTTATAGAAATATATTAGTAATTCTGTTGTCAAAACTTTGTCAACAGTCTTTTACATGTCATCCATTTTTTATCTTTTATAGATGAAAGGGTTGTCTGGAAGTTCAGGATATATATATAATTATATCTATATAAAATAAATAGCCATCAGAAGGCAGTTAATTAATGTAAATGTCTGTCATGCGAAATAATTTATACAATGAATATATAAACCTTAACATTTTTTCTATAGCATATTTCTTACCCTTTTCTTCTTTTCCTCTGCTTGGCTCATACCTGAAATGACAGAACTTTAAATAGAATCGAAAGTTGAAGACTGAGAGTTTAGGACAGTAATTCTTGGTTCTTTTGGGGTTGGGCAGGAGGTGAGGTTACAATAAAGGAAAAAGCAGGCAACAGCAGCAAGTATTCTTCTTTTAGACTGATTTATCTTTGAACAGTTTCTATCTTTAAAATACAAGGGTTCAATTCATGACAAAACAGAAGGCTTTGTAGCTGCTAAAAAAACTTGAGCTTGAAGAAAGCCTCAGTGTAGACAATCAAGAAAAGCACCCTTGGGCAAGGGGATACATTAACCTGGGTAGTTAGAGTTTCATCTTCCTGGGCAAAGACATAGAAATAGAAAACATGAATGCACCCTTGCTCCAGAAGTTAAAATTGGTAAACTGATGTCAATGAATCTATTGACAAAATTGCATTGGTTGACGTATAAAAAGCAACAGTGACCTAAGCATCGACCTTTGGAACCTGAAATACAAACTCATCTCAGGTATTCTCATACTTGACTTTTCTATAAACGCTTATCTATAAAAGATATGAAGTCGGTGGAGCAGTGACAATGAATCCTGACAGTACGAACATACGAGTAGGTAACACTATACATCATCACATGTATGTGACCCCCACACCTACAACCCGCCCCCATTTTAATGGGGTTGGGGATACTAAGGAGGGAGGTGTATGATGTGTATAGGTACTGGGCCTGGAGACTGCTTATGACCAGGTAGCGCCATTGGTTAGAGTATCTGTCTATAGTTTTAAGGTCCTAGGTTCAAGTCAAGTCAGGCCCCATTGCATTTTCCTGTTTGATTAAAACGATGCCTCTGTATTGGCATATATTGATTCTTTAATTGCGATTGATAAGGCAGACTACAGGTGTTTTGTAATGAACTTTATTTGGTCTACTTAATATGATTTTAGTTAAGGCAATGTATGCAAGTAAACATAATGTTGGCAAAAATATTGGACGAAATGACCTGTAGCAAAATTAAGCCAGACTCATTTTCATGTGTCATGATCACGCTGTATCCCCCAGGCATTTTTGCCAAATTGACATAGTAGTAGACACAAGACACCAATGGAAAGCTTCAGGTAGCTTCTAGCGGCACGTTTTAGTATTCCTTTACTAATATGTGACTTATCCTGTCTGTGCGAATTGATATAGAGGAAATAATATATATCCAAATCTTACAGGTTTAAAAAATGGGTTTAAACACTAAAACTTCTGGACAGGAACTTGCTAGTAGCAAAAAGCATTGAATTTAAAATTACAGGGGTGATCAGACCAGAACTTGTTGAGTCTGTTTATTGTTTTGTTATTTTTCTGATGCAATATTTATCCCATCATTCGAAAACAAATTTGTTGGATAATATATATATACCAGCATGTGTTGTCTTTTTGTAATGTTCGTGATTTTGAACGATGTTGTCAACGTGGCTGTTATAACAGAGATCAATATGTAAAGACCTTGTAAAGTTAATCCTATTCTAGCATGGTGTTATACAGTTATACCGGAAGACCCGAATATGTTTAGCAGTTAATACCTACTCATAGACAGATAGAGACCCTCTTAAATAAAATATAACAGGAAGGCTTACCATGAGCTCCATATGCAGCCATGCATACTGCCACAGACCCTGACAATCCTGCCAATCTCACGAAGTTTCTACCTGCTAAAGCCATGGTGCTCTCACGAATTATCACTGTTTCTACTTCTTTGATTTGTTTTGGAAGTACGGCCGGGAGAAAATTGTACAGTGTTTTAACACTGTCCGTGACAGATTGCATATTCAACACACTAATGGTCACGAAAAGTTACTCGTAAAGCGTCTTGGACACACACTAGTATTCAAGTATGCTTCGTCTTAGGAGCTGTCAAAGCGATTTTTGAAATGCAAGTGGAACCCACAAAATCACATTGAGAAGAAGTTCACTTCCGGTGAAACAAGTGCGGGAGACAACTCTAACAGAACAACTTATTGTTAATGTTTAAAGATTCCCACCCCTACATTATATTATCAAGTTCTGAGATCTAAAAGTAAATTATCAGCATATTAAATGCAATACTTATAAAACACTGGTACGTCTCAAACTAAAATACAGTGCTTCAGTTTTGTACCCTCACGTTAATTGTCAAATTAACCAGTTAGAGAAAGTTCAACGTTGAGCAGTCTGATAAACTCCTTACACTGGCCACTTTTACATCCAAGTGTTATAATGCATTAGTTTTCTATCCAAGAATAGTTCTAAATTATCTTACTTAATAAAGTTTATGTAACTTTACTGTCATACTATTTTGCATTGACTTTCAATATATCTTATTATAAAAAGACATTTAAAAAAAAACATCAGAGTATTTTTATCAATTGATGTTCACCTCATTAATTTATAACACGAAACTATAACTTTAAAGTCCGTGTTTATACATTAATTTAAAGATGCATACACTTTTTTACATGAAATATGACGTGCAACAGGAATTTGAACTTTTTATTTCTTTACATAACCCATCATATGAAAATTAAAATTGAACTGCTGTTTGCTGTTTTGAGTTAAGTCTTTTTAAGCGGTCCGTTGGAATTTTGAAGCCTGTGACGATCAGTGCATTAATAGCAATAGTGATATACAATCATGTCATTGAGATATCCTACTTTTCATCTCTGCATAAACGTTACTTTGGCGTCATTTTCAAAGACACATTGTTAAATTTTGCTGTTGATATTG
Source organism: Chlamys rubida (assembly GCA_032359455.1). Classification (NCBI taxonomy): domain Eukaryota; kingdom Metazoa; phylum Mollusca; class Bivalvia; order Pectinida; family Pectinidae; genus Chlamys; species Chlamys rubida. The sequence continues at coordinate 9,146 of JAUMHH010193991.1, forward strand.
TTTTGGCCAATTTTATTTTAATGGTTAAAATTCTAAAACAGAAGCGATGGATTATTTTCTAGTTGGGTGTAAACATAGAGCCAAATGAGAAAATAATGTAACTCCAATTGTGGACCAAACACGCACTTTCGCTGCGTGTTGAATGTGTCCTGTTCCGGTTGGCTTTTTCCATAATTAACGAGTTTCGCGCTAAAAACAACAAGCAGTAACTCGATTCAGTTCTTTTCACGTTTTATTTATAGACCTTAATTTAAGTTGAATTATGAAATATTTACTTATTCCATAGCTTTGGATTTTATATCCAACCACGTTCATTAAATTTTATATATCATATCAGGGACAAATTCAAATTGAAGGGGAAAATAAATGCAAATTATATACACATATAACTAACAGCCAAAGTAACAAGGATTTCAGCATCATTTGATTAATTAGATGCATGTGTACCGAATCTGTGCTCGCTGAACCCATAAGGATTCTGAGCGGAAGTATATCTTACCCAGCAATATCAAGTTTCAACCGAAACTCAGTTTCAACAGAGAGAGATTCCGAGGAAAAAACTTGTTGTCATCACTGCTCCACGTCTACACGACAGACCAGCAAATTAACCCCGGACTACTGACTTATGTCGGTGTACATTATATGGGAAACACGACAATGTTTACACGTTGGTATACCACGGAATATACAGGTCAAGCTAAAACAGGTCAAGCTAACAATACATTGTGGCGGCGGGCTGGCGATGACCACCTTATCATGTATGCGTTTGCATAAACGTATACATGTTCGTGTTCACGTGTTAGCTTACCTACGGCTGCTGGCCCGACGCTTATGTCACGATCTGGGATGGGAGTGAACAATACGTCATTCCAATCGCTGACTTTTAAGCATCAGTATTGGGAGGAAAAGTCATAGAATCTTGCCATGTAAACCGTATATCAAATGGACGGGTGCTTAGGCATATACGATCGACCGGAAAATGTAATCTGCGCCCGAAAACTGAACAACTATTATATGATTAACATCGAGTGTCTATGTATATATATACATCTAAAGGATTCAGAAAGTTAATTAACTACTAAACGTAGTAACTATATATATAGTATTTTGCGTCCTTGTTCCAGTTAAGATAACCGAGCCTGGTTACGTAGGTATATTAATAGGTATATAAACAGCGGAACTGTGTGATCTCGTTATAACCGAGACAGGTATACATACTACCACAGGTCGTCACTATAAGCGGGAACGACGTCGCCATGCAGTACAACGCTAAGGACTTAGTGTGCACGATATCTCTGATATTGTTTTTGTACATACAACACGGAACCTACGTAGAGTGCACGTGTGCCCTTCAGAGCTCGAGGTCAACGGAATCGTTCAGGGATCTGATGGTCGGACGGTGTCTTAATTACCAAACCGTCTTTAACCCGGAACCATTCTGCTCAGGGTAAGTTTTATTATAACGATAATTAACTAATGATTATTCCTGTTGCTATTAATTCTACCTGTTGTGGCCAGCTTAATTACATATGCTTGTATTTTACATTCCTAGAAAAGTCCCTCGGTTATAATTTAAAACAATTTTCGACTGAATTTTCTTTCTTTGATCTTTTGCATTTCCGTACTTATTTTTGTTAGGCGAAATTCTATGGTATATGATCATGTCCCATTAACTCTTCATGGCGAGGAAAAACGTATGGCGCACATGTACATGTGCTAGACGCACATGTGGTATGGCGGTCATTATCATAATCCAAACTATTCCAATATAACAAAGATTTAATTTAAGGTTTATTTTCAGTATATAATATTTCTCAAAAAAACCTTGAACAAATTGAATGTTTAAATACTATGTATCGGCCCTCTAACAAATCACTGGAATTGCGTCCCGCCATGTGTACAGGTTTACCACTAACGTGCACGTGTGTCTGATGTATTTACCTTACTGTGGCCTTGATCGTCAAGTATTTTATGGGGTGTATTTATGCAATCGAATCGACAAAAATACCTGTTACTTTTTAAAAATACCTGTCACTGATCCGGATATTTTTGTACATATCTTTGTAGTCTTTAAATTTGATTTTTGATTTGTTAGTTTGTTGTCATACATAACATTATTTTTTAACTGTACGACAATCCTAAATAACATTAGTGACATATCTCAATTTAGACACACATACGGTACACATTTAACACACCTGTACGCCTCTACGGACATTCAAAAGTGCATTGCCACGCGCTCGTCTACACAACAATTGTCACCGACGATCACCAGTCTGTGTGAGGAAAGATGACCCCCTCCCCCCGCGCCCTGCCCCCATCGTCATTCCTTTAAGCGCCTTACAATATTAAATCAAAATAAACAGAACATAGGTCAATATTGGCGGAGGCCCCGGTGACGTAAGAACAGTTTTTAATACAGGATACGAAAGTTACATAAGAAGGACACATGTGAAAGACAGTGATCAGGACAGAATGGTGAGGATGTATGTTAGTTTAAACTTGACGTGATGGTTAGGGGGTCTCTCCAGTAGGCATTTCTGCTGTAATATGATTATGGCTCTCCATGATCCATCCCAGTGTGTTTTCCAAATACTATTTGATCATTTATATTTGCTTACATAGTTACTAGTGTGTGAATCAAAATAACATGTGTTCCGGAGAGGAAGTTGTTAAGTTGTCAAAACTTTTGCCCACTCAGTTTGTATTGTATTATGCAATAAAATTCACTTAAACTAACCGAAACACTCACCCACGCATTCACAATACAGGAGCGCACACACAGGAATGTGTACATTATGTACTATCTGATACCAATACAATACAATACAATACAGTTCACATATAATAACTAATATCAAAACAATAAAATATCAATACAATATAATACAATACCCAATACAAATACAAATACAATACCAAAACAATAGGATACCAATACAATACAATACAATAAAATACCAATACCAAATACAAATACGAATACAATACCAATACAGCACAAAAACATTAGAATACCAATACAATACAATTCCAATACAATACCCAATACAAATACCAATTTAATACCAAAACAATAGATTACCAATACAATTCCAATACAATACAGTACCCAAACACTAAAACATTAGAATACCAATACAATACAAAACAATTCCAATAAAATACAGTACCTCAACACAAAAACAATAGAATACCAATACCCATACAACAGCAAAACAATAGAATACCAATATAATACAATATAATTGCAATACAATATCCCAACACCAAAAACAATAGGATACCAATACAATACAATTCCAATACAATACCATATACAAATACCAATACAATACCAATACAACACCAAAACAACACCAAAACAACACCAAAACAATAGAATACCAATTCAATACAATTCCAATACAATACCAAATACACATACCAATACAATGAATACAAAAATATACTTATACCAATACAATACTAATTCATTCCATACAATACAATACCAATACAATAAAGTACAAAACAATTTATTTCATTTCAGTGTCACTTGTCAATATCACATTACAACAATAGTACTTACAATTTTATCTCATTTTTATGATCATAAAAAGTATTGACATCCAGCCCTGCTTGGCTTTCATGGTATCAAACATCATCTATATATACACATAACTAAAACACAATCGCCTAAGGTACATTTGATACATAGTTGCAGCTAAAATATTCTGAGTGCTGGGATTTGTTTTTTCAAAAAACTAATTTACCACAACCATCAAGGTCCATTAAAAAGGGTTTTGATTAAAAGTTGCATTGAAAAATTCTGTTTTTATATCAGATTTAAATTCACAATTAATTGAAAAATGTGTTTGAACTTCCTCACTATTTGCATGTCACAAAGTAGAACTGTAGAGGTATAACTGGGCGAGAATGCCGGCCTGTTTCCACTTTTAGCTTGAGATCACCACAACGGAACTTCGCTAATGTTTGCCTGTGCCGATAATTCATTATTTTATCTACATAAGGTTAAGAAACTCGGTCCTTCTTATACGTGTGGTATGTCCGTAGCCTATTCCCATTGATGAGGCCATTATCATTCCAAAAAGGTCTATAACACTCTTTACGTCCTCCTTATGAAACACCCGTCTAGCTTTGTCAGGGAATTGTTTGGGTTCGGTGTAATCATTCAATGACCATAGTCTAAGAAGATTATTTAACCGACATTCCCAGCTTTCTTGGACTCCTTTCGAACATTGAGTTTTTCAGACATGTGTGGTTCCTTAAGGCTAGGGGTGTCACAATACGCTAAGAGTGTATCACGATATATTGCAGAATACAGAATGAACATATTGCGATACGTATCCCGATATATTGTCATTTGAAAGATGTGCTTGATTTTATAATAAGTTGTTGTCAGAATGTTATCAAATTTAATCATATCTGTATGTAAGATTATTATAAACATTTAATGATGTAACTGTCAAACACTTCTGTGGACTGTAAATTTCATTCGACGATATAAAACTGTCATTGCCTTTGTTTGTACTTCAGACCAAAAAACTGCACTCAGCTATGGGAGTTGTTCCTACAAGGGCTTGCCTACCAGCCCCCATGCAACACATCACAGGACGGCTTCCGGCCCTTCCTTGACGCGGCACACCACACAACACCCAGAGACAAGGTAAGCTTTGTTTGTTTGTTTGATTGATTTTGTTTAACGTCCTATTAACAGCTAAGGTCATTTAAGGACGGCCTCCCCTGTGT
>JAUMHH010194013.1:0-13893 GCA_032359455.1 Chlamys rubida
AGAAAGGAGAATGGGGGTGAGACTGGGGTAGAGAGGGGTGTGTGAGGGACTTGGAGAGAGAAGATGGGTGTTGGGCTGCGAGAGAAAGGAGAATGGGGGTGAGACTGGGGTAGAGAGGGGTGTGTGAGGGACTTGGAGAGAGAAGATGGGTGTTGGGCTAAGAGAGAGGGGAGGATGAGTATGAGGCTTGGAAAAAGAATATGGTTGTACGACTTTGGGAGAATGCGATGGGTGTTGGGCTGGTGAGGGGAGGATGCGTATTGGACTGGGAGAGAGAGGATGATAATTGTGTGGAGCTAGGAGAGTATTGGTGTTGGGTTGGGTGAGAGAGGAGGATGGGTGTGGGAGAAAGATGATGAGTCCAACACCCATCATCCCTTCCTCTCTCTCAGCCCGTCGTCTTGCTCCCAGACCCACCCCGATCCCCTCCTCTCTCCCAACACCACAACCACCCCCTCACTCCCAGCCCCACATCCATCCCTCATTCCCAACACCACAACCACCCCCTCGCTCCCAGCACCACACCCACCCCCTCACTCCCAGGCCCACACCCACCCCCTCACTCCCAGCCGCACACCCACCCCTCGCTTCCAGCCCCAAATCAAGCTGTACATGTATCTTTAATACATTGTCAACCACCTAGATGAGTTAAAGTAATCAATGTGAGGTAAGCAAGTTTTTTTCAACATAAAATGATACACCAGATATGTGCGCCCAAATGGGGAAATATTCCAATAATCCGACATTTTATATTTTATCAGGACCTAGTTTGGTCATTAATACATTTTATTACATAATATGACCATCAATTCAAGCGTCAAACTGTATATCTGACGTCACACATTCGCTACAGCAGAGTATCATAAATGTGAATAAACAAACGGAAATTTAAAAATGTGTTTCGGGTACTGTCACCATCGCTACTGTCTACCAGTACACTGTAGCAGTTCTATTTTGCTTTTGAAAATCCGGAGCCGAAAGTTTGACAGCTTATTTTTACTGTCACTACCGCTGAAGTTTTAAATATAAAAGCAGCTAAACATATCAAAGAGAAAGTGATTTTCCACACTTAATTTTGCATTATCGGAGAGTGACACATATCCATTTGTCAACGATCCGTTGATAAAGCTCTATGAATTCCAATGAATCCCGCCTTTGCCCTACCCTGTATAATGAAACAGCGAGTGGGTAGTAATTGTATCTATGGAACAATTATGCATAGATAAAGAACAAAACGGGAATCATCACGGGTGTAGTCAACAGCATAAGTACAATAAAGATATATATATATAAAGTACAACAGTTCATCGTTAAACGAAAGCGATCTGCCCGAATTGGTTTGATGACGTCACATGCTGTGGGAGTCCTCCTACTGCGAGTCACAGCGCATGTACAGTCCGTGCGCGCGCTAGTGATATCAATGTCATAGAGTATGAATTTTTAATAATCTAGATTCACTGAAGCAAAAATACATGTATATATGTTAACTCTCCCCCATTATTGTCCTCTTGTTCGTTACAGGGATACAGCGAGAGTGGAATCAAAAGCGCCACGTGCAGTTCTCGAGCGTCGGCGCCAAACATTAGAGTGATCTCTCGAGCCAATATATATAAAGGGCTGTTTTAACACAGCTGAAAGTTCAGCGAGCTTATCAGGAGCATCATTCCTCTGTTTTTAATGATGGAATCATCTAAACTGAACATGTTGTGGCATACGGTTTTACTTATCCTGATGGTGGCCGTTACCTGTAATGCCGGACGATCTTTAGATGTCGATGAAGCGCTGCAACAGGTAAGCACAATTTATTTTTACTTTTTTTCCAGGAGAAGAACTCTTCGGATATTATTAGGTTTTTTTAATATTTTAGTATGTATTTTGAAATAACAATGTTCATCGTATTAAAATAAAATTGCGCATATGTATTATGGATCTAATATAGAATTTGCCGATATTATTTTTGCTCTATTTAAATTAATTTTTAAATAAAACTGATCATGTTTTGCTATAAAATTTACCGAACATCAGTTTATATCGATGCGTATGTGGAATTTCAATATACAAATATCTGCAGTCATGCCATGGACAAATTATTTGATGGTGAAAATAAAGACCCTGGTAAAAGTATACGACTTGTTTGTTGGTATACATGTATATCATCTTTAATGGGGTTCTCTTTCTTCAAAAGTCGATGAAAAGTCCAATTCACTATAGAACAATTTGTTTTTTGTCATTTCGATATCAACGGCGGTGTTTAGAAACCCCAGTTTGCGTTGCAGCGATACGCGCAACAGTTTACTCATTAGAGAGCAATGCTTTCGATGAACAATTGCATTACCGACTATACAGAAATCTTGAAATTGATTGTTATCTGAAAAGATAATTCTCTTTAATAGATTGTAAGTCAGCGCCATGATAAAGGACAATAATTTAACATTAATATGGCTTGACTCTCCGAGACATTCACGGAGATTAAAACCGAAATATTCAGGAGTTAAAACAAAAAATAATTAATCAATGAAACATGCTTTCGTCTATTTTTGTAAGTAGTGCCATTTTTGCATAATTTAAGAAATGGTAAGCTTACACAATTAAGACCATTTCGTGAATAATAGCGAAAGACAAAAAGGTAAAAATGCTTCTTACGGCATTTATGATATTCGCTCCGTATTTTTAGGGGTTCTTTTTTAGAAATTCCTTTATTGTGTAATCACTGGTTTGACTTCCCCGTCAACAATTTCATTTTGAGAACAAGGAACATAGAAATACAATGGAAGTTTTAGTTTCATTTAGTTTAAACAGGGTTTTTTAAAACACAGTTACAACAAACATGTTGCTTCAAAAGTGCCAGAGGGCGTCCTCACACAAGACATGTAAGAATTATTCAATTCTATACAGTGTAAATAAGATTTCTTTAATCGATCTATACGTTAAAGTCATTGTGCCGAAGAAAAAAATACCTTGATTTCGAAATAACAGAGATATTCAAGATATCTTAGTTAAAATGAATGGTAATGATTTGTCGTGATACCAAAATTGTCCTTGAGATAAATGAGTTATTCGATATATCAAAATATACATAGAAATAATACTATTTCACCAAAAAGCGACATCGAGATAAAAATATTCTTCTATGGAACCAAGAAACAAGATACAAACACTTTTCAATGGGGTTAAAAAGGGATTTCGAGATAAAAAATACCGTTTTTTTAAAAAAAGAAGTAATTTCGAGATCACCTAATAATTCGAGAAATCAGAGTTCGATTTAGCCATATAACTGTATCTGAACTAAGTTACACTTAGGGTGAAGTGCAGTTTTCGTCTGTTTAACTGCTTTATATTAACTTAGTCTATTCTGAACTCGCGCATATCTGCCTCTATATTCAGATCATAGTCCATATTAGCAAATGTATCTAGCATATTAGATTTCCTTAAAACTTCCAAATTGTTTGTTTGCGGTTTCGCATCTTCCCAACTCATTTTAGACCATATGACTCGTTGCTTTATTCGGGACTTTACTTTCTTGCAATAGCTAAGGCCTCATGACGACGGTCCTAGATTCCATCAGTTGTTTGACGAGTAAATCAGCATCCTAACTTTACAAAGGTATCTGGACAACGCAGATTTTTGTGTTTTTGGTCCATTTAAACTCACTTACAGACGACACATTATAGTCAAATAGGTGCCAATGTCTCGGATATACGTGTACCTTCAAATGATTTGTGTCCGATGTGTTTTCGTCAATGCGTTTTAATAAGCTTTCTGGTGTCGCTACGGTCACATAAAACCACAGGGACCCGGGAACCTGTTACAGTTCTTATGTTTGGACCTATCCTGGGCCGTTTTCGTTTATCGCGGTCCAAACGGTGGAACCGGATGGACCAGAGTTGTTCGTTTATGAAATAAGGTCGGACCCAGTAATCTGATGCTGTTTTGAGCATGCAGGCGAGCCTTGACAAAGCCTTGAAAGGCCTGCATTCATTTGTGCAGGTCCGCCAGGATTTATACCGAAAATGTTACATTAAAAACGGATGTATTATTTAAACCCTTTAAAATGTCTAATATTACTCTCTACACTCTACATGTCAAAACATACCTACTGTAACAAATTGTCGGGCCCTTGTGATAAAAACTGCCAAAGTATATAAAAGGTACATTGTATATTATGGGGTTATGAATGAACAGTCAAACGTATAGCAATCAAACTTTCTAAATGAAAAAGCGAGGGTTTTCGTTACGGATGCATGATAGTGATTCGTGTTTTAGAAAGACCTTTCCGTAAGAATATGAAATCCAACATTTGTACCTTTTTATCACGCTATACAGACAAACGGCTTTGTTTTAAAGTCTATTTACATTTCTAATTGGATAGTTCAAACTACCACAAGGAAACGACAATGTTCACATTTCCCGTAGTCCACAGAACGAAGCAGTGGAGCAATTATTCTGCTGCTTTCTGATCTAAAGGCCATGCTATTGTTATTGACGCTTGTTTATCATATATGAAAATCTTATTAGTAAGAGAAGATTGACCAGTGGCTTCAGGTGGTCAGCTGCGTGCACAATGGTCAGCGATTCTCTATGTAACTTGGTTAAATTGTATAACTGCCGGTAGATTGCCAAGTGACAGGTGTTCGTGACGTAGCTTGGTTTACAGTGTATTATGTTCTAACTATAATAAAACGAAAGATGATTTGCTTCTGTATGAATTATGCATGAAGGCAGGATTTTATTGGGGAAGGGGGGTTTTCTAAAACGTATGAAAGGAGATCATAGGGTAATCTTTAATGGAATAATTCCATTTCCTGTTAAAATTGCTATGCTCACTTTTGCACGAAAACCTTTGAGTTTTAAAAAACGGACAGCTGGAAGTTAAAGAGGTTGTTTTACGCTTTTTATCATTGTACCATCAACGAGTAAAATCATTTGAAGCAATCTAACGGCTAACAGCACAGTTGTATATCGGTATATCAAGTATATGACCAATATGACAATTGAAGGAATTCATTCAAGATACATGTGCAAGATCTAGCGCATGAACGCAGATCAGAAGTCAATGTCGGGTACGAGCCCTGTGTTTGGGCACGAACCCTGTGTTTGGGTACGAGCCCTGTGTTTGGGTATGAACCCTATATTTGGGAACGAACCCTGTGTTATCGCTGTGTGAAAGTTTATAGTCGTCATAACTACAATGTAATATGTTATACAGATATCCGTCGATTTTATATAATTATATTGACAAAATAAATTAACTTTAAGAGCAAAAACTATTAATAGACTTTATACTTAGAAGTTGATAATTCAAGACATTGACTTATTCACTTCGTCTTAAAATTCCTTCATCACATACCAAAGAATTGTACCATACCGTTACATGTATTTAATAGTCTTTGTGACAAGTCGTAGCCCCTTATGTTATACGGAATATTTTATCTTATAACTCGACCACACTTTTTTTTCTGGAACTCATCTGTTGAAACAAATACGATTCCCAAATACTTGTGCTTCTTCTAGAGCCATTTAATGCCATGGTAGCGTTATGTTGTTATTCCCACCTCGACACCTCTTCGTCGGCCATTTTTGTTTGTTTTGAATTTTCAGAAAGCAATTTTAACATTTATCCGTGGTGATCATGGGAATGTTTTGCAGGAACTATAGTCTTCATAAAGACCGATTATATGAGAAAAAAAGCCTGACGTCATACATACATACATATAGTACTCGATTATTGCGCGGATGTACCCATCGAGCAGTGCGCTACCCGACTTCGTAGGTGTATTAGTTTCCACAAAATCCTCATCCTATCTGCGACATCAAATAGAGTCATACGTGTAGTATTCTCTATTTATTAGTTGCTTTATACGTTGGAAAAATAAAACAACCTTTGCCGATGATGTGACATGCGCGTAGGGACTATAACAATGAGTTAACACACAATCTAAAGGGGATAATGAGCAAGGTTAGGGAGTAGCCCGAGTCTCTCAAATGAAGCCAGAATACGAGTGATTAAAGCACGAAGGCACAGTATGAAGTTACCTCCCCGGAAACATTTTGAAATTGGGAAGTTCACCGAGGGTACTTAAATATTTTAGAGTATTATATAACTTTTAAATATGTGGATTATTTTTTTAATATTTAATTGTTTTCCCGGGGCAACATTTCCAGGTTTTATTTTGTCTGCAATACCAAAAATCGTTACTTAACTTGGGTTGCATTTTGTCGTTCTTTGTATTAAGACAGAAGCGCGGTAGGGGAATCACATTTTTTTTAACTTCCTGCAAAACGACGCAAGGGAGCCGAGAACCATATTGACACTATTCATACATGATACTCCCCCAACCACCATGAATATGAAAGCCTTTATTTACCCTTGTTATTTAAGTGTGTACTAGACTAATTAAACCGTATGACTTCATCGTGTCTGGTTCCTTCCGGATAATTGTCACCCTGAACAAATTCGGCTGGGTAAATAGAATGCACCACAAGAAATCGATGAAATTTACTTAAAATACCAGACTAAGTACTTAGAATTTTTTGGGGGAATTATCGAAAAAGTTTAATTAGAATCGCAAAGGGTATTTTTAGCGTCGACGAATTGAGAAAAGAAGTGAATGTTTAAATGTTCTTTCTTCGCCCCTAAAAAGGAAGGACAGAGCGGGATAAACCTATCTGTGTCCTGACCCTCCACACTCAAAAAGGGGTGGGAAGGGGCGGACCCGTTTCATATACCCCTTTGTGACACCCCACAAGGTTGCAATCTGCCTACACATTAACAAAAATATCACAAAATTAATTAAATCGGAAATATAGTTAATGAAACGGTAATGTTTATGTTTTTCTATAATTCAATATGGCGAATTCGAAATATTTGTTGTGAAAAAAACCGTAAGGTATATGTTTAGGAATATACTCGATAGTAAAGTGAGTTACAGTACTCAGTCGGCCGAGCATCGATTTAGCATTCATCATTGAATCCCTCGTATTTTATTATGAATCTCTTAATTTCTCAGTAGCTCAAAATGTGTGTCTGACATACGGCGCTTCCATTGAACGAACTTAATTCCTGACTGTCCGACCTTGATGCGAGTTTAAACCGCTGTAGTTTTTACTTAATGAAACGTTATTAGCCAACAGTTATTAAATATTAATCAATTAAAATCGAATTCTTGCTTTGTCTGCTCCTTACATGAAAACAGGCGCACCTTTTAAAACGTAAAGACATGCTAGATTATTGTATATGTGAAAACCAAATTGCTAACTAAAATCATCAATCGAATAATCACCCTAAAATAGAAATAAATTGAAAAGAAAGTAAAACTACAGAATAAGATAAAAAATAAATGTTTGTAATCAAAGTCTTTGAAAGGTTTGCAACGTACGTATGTTAGTGAGATAAAATCTATTGACTATATCAATACAGAATACCAACTATACTATGTGTTCATAAAACGTTTGAAATTGTTTTATACCAATCCCTATTCATGTATCCCCAGCAGTGAAAAGCTATGTGGAGTTTTAACGCTTTTTGCCAGATCAAGCAGGACGAAATTCCAGGACGATCAGTGTCATTGTGGCTATTTGGCTGCGTTCCAGCTTTGCCTTCATAACGCCCTACTACTTTGCCCCTGAACTTGAATGAAATGCTAATTGTAACGACAGACGGTTATCACAGATGCAATAATTACAACATCAAACACATGTAATGATCCAAAATGTGTTTAAATGGGAAACAAAAATTCTATAGACATAGCATAAAAAAACCGTTAGAATAAGGTCGCTATTCCACCAACTCATCCTTAACGGGCGTGGGGTTGACAATGCTACTTTTAATGTCGACTTAAATCGCTGTTTGCGCATCGTTTGTAAACATAATTAAATGGTTTGAAATAATTGATTATTATGTGCTTTTTAGACTCTTACTTAAAGTATCGTTTGGCCTGTATCGATTGAACATCCACGCGTGAAAGTTTTTGTTGTTACAATTAGATTACAGTTTTCGTTGAAATCGACATGTCACGTCAATCTTTGTCATAGTTTTGAAATTGACATCTGCGTACTCAATTTCTTGATATTGTTGCGCAATAGATCCTATAGCTTGCCTCGATAATAATGCACGGTACCAATTCAGGATTAACGAACGACAATTTTATTAATATTAAAATAGGGAACAAAATTATAGTTGGATATTCTTATTGGGAATCGCAGAACGTTTTTTTGAGCTTACAGTGGCAATCATTCGCTGCTAGCAGAAACGTGAGAATTTTAGTTTGTAATCAAACAAATAACGTCGCATTTTAAACCTGTTTTCGATTCATTGTATGTAACTTAAAAACATTGTTTTTGTTATGCATGTATTAGGTATTGTTTGGGGCTTAAAGTCCACACAACAGCTAAGGTAGGAGAGGGGGGGGGTCCCAAGTGTTGCAATTGGGTCAGTAAATCAATTTTAGTTTCTATTATGCCCCTTAGCAGAAGATAGAGAAGAATCCCACATTCTGAAAGGGACCCATTTCTGTGGCCTCTTACGATACTTTGCAGTTGAATACAGCAGGTTATTTTTCATTTTGCTATATATGGCTAATCAGACTGTCCCGCAGTGTTCACTAAGATGTAAAAACTGGAAAACACGATAGACTTTTTTAAATTGGTAACTTGCGTCATATGCAGCACGCACTTCTTTCAGAAATCATGCTTACATATATGTACACGCGTTTATGGTACCGAATCCCCCATATACACGTGCACGCAGGCGCGTAGCTGCCCATACGCTGGCGCACAGGTAAATCCCCTAAATGCAAAAAATGGGGGAAAAAAACGGTTTGTTGTCCCACATTGTCTCGCTTTCAAGGCCCTGTCCTAGACCCGCTCCTAAATTAATTCACTTCTAACAAGTGCTAGCTACGCCCCACGCACGTATTTATGCGTCTAAAAGTACTTACATCACAATTTTACACGTATTTAATTATTGATATGTCACAGAGTGCTGCGTACCTTATCTACCTACACATTTACAGGTGCTATTGCTATCCTGCAGGTAACATACACTGCGGTAAATGGCGCCCTCGACAATATAACTCACATTTGGTAGAGAAACCTAGTTTACTATAGGCCCATGAAACGTTTTTTTCACCTAAAGGTCCCAGTGGTAAATTTAATGCTTCAATAATTGATAGGAAGTTCATGTTTTTTATGCCGGAAAATTGATATACATATGTATTTAGATAGCTTTATCTGTGATAAAATCAGACAGATAGACAGACAGACACACTAATTCGATAGCAACTTAATCGCATGCTGAATAGTAAGAACGCCGAAGTTTTTTTATCGAATGATTGTTGATTGACGTTGATATTTTTATCTAAAAGGTTTTTACCGACATTAGGGGAAATATATTTTAGTTTGCAAGTTGGAGCTGCAAAATCCAACATCATTGTTCTCGCTGTTCTTATAATAATCGTATTGTCATTCAAAATCCTAAGACTTGCTCATGGCCAAGGCTTTGTGAGAAAATACCACCTCTATGGTATGTTTAACAATAGCGCAAAAACTATGACATCACAATGGAAATATGTGAATGACGTCATGGTTAGTATAGCACGCTTTGGCTTTTTTGTTTGTGTTTGTTTGGTTCTTTGTATGTTTAACGTTCTACCAACAGTTAAGGTCGTAATGTCACATAAATACGGTTGCCTAGGGAAATTCCACTGAAAAAAAGACTGGAAACGTGAGAAAAGAAAAAAGGATAGATACTAGTCAGCAAATTAAATTTGGTTTCTTCAGAGTGTTCGGAAACAAAATAAATAAAAAAAAAACACGAATCAACAGGGGCCCCATATTAGTCGGCGCTTACGACATGCAGAGGGATACAGTAGGACTATTTCCCCCCGAGCCTGCCCGGGCTTTAGGCAGTATACATTATACCAAGTTCCATGCGAGAATAATGACCCTGTTGCTATTGTGAAATATGCTTACAAAAAGGAAAACGATAGTATTTATTGTATATCTTATAGGTAGATACCCACATTTTTTGGAAACAGAATTATAGATTGCTTTATAACACTACATGTTACTAATGTCACACTTTTGCAGAAACAGGTATTTTAAAGACTCCTTCCTTCAGGAAATATTGAAAAGAACAAACTGGATCTGCAGCTCTTACAGCAAATACTTAAGATAATTTACTTTCGCGATTGTATTGTTCATCTTCCCATGCTACATGTATCTCCTTTGTTTCACCTACTTATGTTGCGGCCTATGAGGGTTTTGTTTGTTTATTTGTTTGTTTGTTTGTTTATGGGTGAAAGTCAGAAAACTACGAGTGTCAAGAGAGACACAATGGAAAGGATAGCAATAGAGAAACGAATGGACATGACAGTTCCGAAAGTTTTAATACAGGCAGAGAGGAGGTAGTTCAAACAGTTTTAGTCGTTTTCTTATTTCCTCAAGAGAGGTTAAAGACGAAAGGCACCGATTCTGAAGGGATCACATTAAACGTATCTGACTGTTGTGCACAACAGGATTGGTCGTAACATATAGTTCTTTAATGAGAATAATCATTTTCTTTCCAGATTCTGTCAGAAAATGACGATGAATCCTACTTCCCTTCAGACAACAGAGATTTGGACAACAGTGAGCAGGCCGTGTCTGACCTGATTCGTAGACTCCAACCAGAAGATCGGCTTAGCAAACGGCTCTTCTGTAATGGTTTCCGTGGTTGTCGGGGGCGCAAGCGCACAGTGCCAATGAAACAACAAAGACTACTTCCGGAAGAGCCACCCGTTCAGAAACGACCTTTCTGTAATGGGTTCTTTGGATGTGCAAATGGGAAAAGGTCAATTGGTGCTCCTCTGAGACAACCAAACCCTGCACAAGATGAAATCGAGACTGCTGAACTGCGAAAGCGACTTTTCTGTAACCCCTATGGATGTTTAAATGGGAAAAAAAGGTCAACGTTGTATGAAACACTGGTGGAAAGACTGCGCAATGGCAAAATGGACATCGGGCAGGCAGAGTCGAACCTACCGGTAAGTTAGTAGTACTTCAACGTTTGTTTGTTTGTAGATTGTTTAAGCTTATCGAGGACCCCAATTATCATCTAGATGAATATAAATATATATAGAGAGAAAATTAAATATACTTGTATTCTAGCTTTTAAACATGCAAGTACCATCAAGGGGAAATGTTGTCTTGAACAGAGCGGGCTACATTTGAGAAAAAAAACAGTTTTTTGTTTAAGTTCTTGTGTTCTGTTATTTGAAGGATCTCTTCAATATTTCGATTTATATTGAATCACTTTTTTTCTTATTTATTCAGCTCGCTGATTGTCAAAAAAATGCAATATTATTTTATGAAAATATCAGTTGAAGAAGTAAATTTCCATCTACGACTTGTTTTGCAAACATTTTATGCTACAAATATTCGTTAATACAAGTTGTAAGTGGTATTTAGTTGATATTCTTTAATTCAATTTGTTTAGTGAGTTGGACAAAATGAGTAAGGAATTGTGAAGATTTGTTAATACTTTGTCCCCATCTCAATAACTGAGGAATATTATAGCTATTTATTTATTTCTTGTTCCAATGTAATTATTTTAATATACATGATACATTTTTGATGGAATACACTATTAAGTGTAATCTGTCTACCCGGATCTCGTTTAATCGAAAAATTGTTGGAGTTATACCTTTAACTAGGTCCAACTTTTTTTTACATATCTTTATTATAGAGAACCTGTGTAATCTGAATTTATATCACGCTTCTGTATAACCGCTGACGGTCGGCCTAGACAGGTTTAACTTTGTATTTTATATGTACTGGATCAAAGAATATCAAACTTCCTTAGCTTAGAATTTGAATCACTGATATTTTATTTTCTTCATAATCGCAAATTCAAACTTAGATATAAATCTTCAAATCAAAAAAAATATCCTTGAAGACAAAAATAATTCATCTGTTTTTATTTTCATTTTTTTTTTTTTTTAAATAATGACTGATATTCTTCAGTTAGTTAACGAAGTTTGGTAAACTGAGTCCTGAAGATTGCGGTATTATCATGTAGATTGAATCTGTATTCAGAAAAAAACTAATACAAAATATTTGTGTTACAATATTCAACTAAAGCGTATGTACTGTTACTGTTCAATATTTCTTGTGAATGCAATACTTACGTGTTGTAAACTTCCTTCTGAGACTGATCCTTGAACAAACTGAAGCAAACTCAAAATGTCGTATCGTTTTTCGTCACGACTCCATTTCATTTTGACTCGAATGCACTATAGAATGACCTCTCATTTTTTCTCAACAGGAATGTCAGTTTCTATTTTTGAATGATGCGAATCTGATGCCATACTGTAATTAGTAACAACACTGAGTGTTAAAGCATGCGATATTCATTAAATGATCTTCTAACTCTGTTTCAAACTGTTTTTCCTTGCATCAGAATTTCTACATTCGTTGAAACGTAACTTTACTCACACAAAGCAAATTCAACGCTCGTCAAAAAGCATTATTAATGCAATCTTATCGAACATTATGCATAATACAATAATGAAAGCGTGGAAGGGGATTTATAAAACTATTTCATAAAAGGGACTATTTTCAACTACATTATATGTAAAATTACACAGGAGCCTGCCCCCTCATAACTTTTGTTTCAGGAGTGCTACGATATTGATGCTGCTGTTTTAACTGTTTTCAATCCTTTATACATCTAATGTTATTACTTTGAATCATTCTTCTAATTATTTAGATGATAAATTAACCCAATTACAGCATGGGGGCGGAAAACTGGAAAATCAGCCTGAAAGTATTTTTCTGAAAAAAATCGTATTATTTGCATCGTACTACTTAAGAAAGAACATTTTCTTTCATGTAGTGCTTTAATGATATATCAATCATCCAGAATGTGAGTTTAATCGAACATTTTGTGAGAATTTAATGTAAAATATAGGATTTTTCATTCTTATTATTCTTGCATACCAAATATTTTCATAGTATGAAGAAGTGGTGTTATTGTAAATATGTGTGCAAATATTCAGTCCCAAAAAAGTGGTGAAAAGTATGCATTTCGCACAACAAAGTACCCTATGTACCTAAAAAGGTGAGGGCATAAGACACCTCCCTGGCATCCACCAAAAAGCAATGTACCTGATTACAGGTAATTGGTAATGAAATAGGTTGCAAGCCTACAATAAATCTTTCAGTGCATGTTAGGTTACAAAAAATTCCAAATTCAAATTTGCTTCATCACTTGGCGTGATTGATAAAGTTTTTGTTACCAATCAATTTTAAGATTAAATGTAATATTCTTGTCACTTTTTAGAATCTGTTCTTATACATTTTATCATCAGAATTTCGTTCTTACATTGCTTTCAGAAGATATTTCATACTCATTTGCTAATATTCATCTCATAATGAAGAGTAAATGAATTGGTGAAAGTCGCCATCGTATCTTCGCGAAATCTCGTAAATATAAAGGTTTATGAAACAAAATCCATAATATAAATGGCGTTTGGATATACTGACTAAAAGTGGCATTGATTGCTCAAATGAAGAAGTAAGTATTTGTCCGAAGTGCTAGATAAGGTATCTGCACAAAAGAGAATCTGAAACAGAACGTTTGGAAGATGAAACTACTAGAAGTTTTCCTCTCTCAACAATCAAGGACCTGTTTTACGGGCCCTGTTCACATCAAAAATGTTGTCTTTGTTTCAACAATATTAATTCGAAGGGAAGCAATTCTGCAAAAACGTGCCAGGCATCAGTTAATTTTCACACAAAAATTGTGGTGTTCTGAGTCATCACGTTTATTCTCTATTGGCAATGACCTGAACCCTTGTACACAGGTTATACTATAAGGAAGAGAGTCTTTGAATTCTCAATTATGAAGTAGGTCAT
>JAUMHH010194024.1:0-13892 GCA_032359455.1 Chlamys rubida
AGAACAGAGGAAACAGGGTAGGGGAGAGAGCCACAGGGAGGAGAACAGAGGAAACAGGGTAGGGGAGAGAGCCACAGGGTGGAGAA
Organism: Chlamys rubida; assembly: GCA_032359455.1. NCBI lineage: Eukaryota > Metazoa > Mollusca > Bivalvia > Pectinida > Pectinidae > Chlamys > Chlamys rubida. Next base: position 87 of record JAUMHH010194024.1, read on the forward strand.
CAGAGGAAACAGGGTAGGGGAGAGTGGAGTTCTAAAAAAAATTGGGAGAATATTTGGTAGAACATGAACTCAGTATCAAATCCAAAATTAGTTATGCATAACATTAGACACATATGCTGAGGTAAAAATGAGCAAAACTTCTATCAGATGAGAGCAGAATGATACGTTTGTGAATTTAAGCATACATGTACTCCACATTTTAGTAATCTAGTAAAACTCAAACATCACATAGACCCCAGGAATAGTGTGTGATAAAGCATATATCCTAAGTAAATAGCTCTAGGTCAGACCACAGGGCTGCTTTCATTTATTGCGATCCAAACGGTTAAACCAGTTGGACCAGATTTGTTCGTTTATGAAATAAGCTCAAACCTAGTAATCTGATGCTGTTTTCAGGCGAGCATTGACAAAGCCTTGCTAGGCCTGCCAGGATTTATACCCGAAAATGTTACATTTAAAAACAGACAAACTGGTTGTTCTGCATAAACGAACAGGCCCATGGTGTACTCATGTTTTACATGATAGTCATGAATTTTGTAATTTTCTGTTCTACAGGGACAACTCTAGACATTCCACAACGGATGGTCACCTGTGGCTCTCGATCTTCATCCGTCCAGAAGACAGCAACTTCACCCGAGTACAGCGTCTCTCCTGCTGCTTATCCTTGCTTTTCTTGGCAATGATTGCCAGTGCCATGTTCTACAAAACTGACAGCGGGCAGAATCAACTCGCCTTCGGACCGTTAAAATTTTCATTGACAAGTCTGTACATTTCTTTTATGAGCATCGTCATCAGTGCTATACCTGTATTTCTGATGACGATATTGTTTCAGAAATCGAAGAAAAAATCAGTTATTGAAGAAATGGATAAAAAAGCAATTACGAAGTTTGCGAACTTACCGGACATCGCTCAAGTGGACGAATATTCTCGCCGTAAAAGCATTGGCGATGAGAAGGTCTTCATGCTGCCTTACTGGTGTGTGTATGTGGCCTGGGGTTTGGCCGTCTGCTCCGTGTTGACGTCTGGTTTCTTTGTGATGCTGTACAGTATGGAATGGGGGAAGACTAAGTCGGAGGAATGGCTGCTGTGTTTCCTCTTGTCGTTTGTAGAATCCATCTTAATCACTGATCCCATCAAGGTAAATAACAATTACATTCTTAAGTACAAACATGATGTTATAAAAATGTTGAAATAGTGTAATTAGGATTGACCTGAAGTGTCCATTGATGTAGGTTAAAGGTGTTGGAGATAAAATTATACATTCCTTTAAATTTAAGCAAAACATTTTATCATAGTAAAGTGATGTCATAGGTCAATGATCCTTCTTGTGTGGTTTATTTCTGTTACCTGTGATGGTTTAAAAAAAAAAAAAAAAAAAAGTTTATTATCAAATTTGTGTTTCCTTGCAGGTTATTACCGTTGCTTTCCTCATATCCTATTTCTTCCGAAAACAATCTGTGGACAGCAAAGCGGAGCTAGACATCCAGAACGTGTTGGAGGAAGCCAAAAAGCGTGCCTCAGTACCCAAGGATAATACAAGTAGGTCCAACTATGTTCACACATGTAACGTTTATAATTGAACACTGAATGATTTATAAACCATGCACACCTAAATCAGATCTTCAATCATGATCAGGCTGACAGAATTGCTTCAATGTTGTTGGACAGCTAGTGTACCTGAAGTTTCCCCTGCCTATTCCTAACATTAATCAGTCATGATGTTGTTCGGTTTTGGTAGTTTTCACTGTATACATCACTATTTGTACTGTCATCTTGAAATGTTTAACACTTAAGATGCATTACTTGAAAATTTCATGGATAAAATATGTCTTATCAGTCTTCAACTGTGTCCCGCTGTTGACTCTTTCGGCACTATTTCCAAAAAGGGCACCGAGAGTATTTCCACTTGACTTTTCAGAAAGCTGTAAGTTGATCATTTGGAACTCTAGGTTGTTGAAGGTTGCTCAATGTCATTGTATGTTTCATCTCCATGTAATTTGCTTTGAAGACATATGTTTTATCGTTTATTCCACATATAAATTAATGATCCAGTCCCCACTAATCCAGTTCTCCTACCATCCATTCAGTACTTAAGAGGACAAAATTAGTCCTATACACAAAATTGTCCTAGTTATCCAGCTGTCTCATCAATCTGGCCTCTGAAAAGAAAAGCAGGAAGTGCAGGTGAGCATAACCTCTGGAGTAGCAAAGATGATGGAACTCAGAAAGTTGTTGAAATTATGACCCAACTATTATGTTCTGTTTGTGGTATAGCTACATGTAGTATATACCTGGAATCTTGTTTTAAAATTGTGATAATCTTTCACCAACAGGCGGTGTGAAAGTGGAATATCCAACATCACAGCTAGGACGGGAGTCCGTGGAGAAAATGAAGGCACGGCGACAGCAGGAGCTGAAGGCCAAGATGGTGTTCCTGGAGCTGTTCTGTTACGTACTGTTCATCGCCGTCCTCTACCTGATCAGCTACAGTAATCGTGACAGTCGCTCCTACCACTTCAGGGCCCACATTGAGAACCATCTGCTCAAGAGTCCCAAGAGCAATTCCTCCTTGGATACGCTACGGTTCAGTAATGTATGAAACCTTGTATTCAAAGAAATACGATTACTGGTCACTGTTATAATTTGTGAGAGTAAATTTTCACATTAGGGTTACTTTTTACTAAATTCACAACCAACGCTATCAGCACTTAATATTGAAGCAAATCTATTTACCATTAATTTGAGATTTTTTTTTTTTTAATTTTAATGTAGTACCGTAAGTTAAATAACAGGAATGATATAAAAATGTGAAAGTTTAGGCCCATGAAATGAAAACACAAAAAAGATTTCCAGATTATGCTTAGTACATTTTTAGCCCTCCATTTTTTCGTCTTTTTTGAAATTGATATTTATAATAAAGTTTCAATTTTCAGATTGTTAAAACAGAAGATTTTTATACATGGATGGAAGACACACTTCTGCCTTTCGTGTTCCCAACTCTATCCTACAGTGGTACTAAGCTCACACTTAGCGAGAAAAGTCATCTCCGTGACAACCAGAACTACAGAATCGGCCCTCTACGGCTCAGACAACTCCGTGTCAATGCTGGTATGTCATCAGGACTCATTCAAATTTACATTTTAATAAATAGAAAAAGAAAACTAATTATTTATCATCATAATCCGCCAACATTTTAAACTGTACCTTTTAACTCATGACTTGTGGTAATTAAAACATGCTTTCATTTCACAAAAACAAATATTTTCTATTTGTGGAGATTTTGTCAAAAATTTCATATAAATTGTGCATAAATTTGAAGACATTCTTAAACAACAAATTGTTGTTCAGTTAATTCAAATTCTCAAAAATTAGTTAATGTTGGTGACCCGAAAAGAATATGAAATTAATTGTTTCCCAAAATGTCTTTATCTGCAGTATGTATCCCACCTTAGATCTCCATCTGAGGAAACTGTCTTAATGACTTTTTCTGTTGCGAATCCCGTCTCGAGGACACTGTCTTAATGACTTTTTCTGTTGCGAATCCCGTCTGAGGACACTGTCTTAATATGACCTTGTCTGTTGTGTATCCCTATCTGAGCACTATTTAAATATGATGTTTTTTTTGCATGTCCATTTGAGGACACTGTCCAAACATGGACCTTGTCTGTTGCGAGTCCCCATCGTCTTTGAACACTTCTTGAAACTTATGACTTATGATCTTCACTGTTATGTCCCAATCTGAGGACACTGTTTTCCTGTAACCATTGCTGTAGTATCGATGTCCCAATCTCGGGGCACTGTCTTCATATGCCACCTTGACTTTTGTGTGTCCCACTTAACTGTGGATAGTCTTCATATAACTAGTTGCCAAGGATACGAACCGTAAACACATCTTACCATTAACAACCAATAATGAACAAAACTGCATAGGTCTTGTCTTAAATGTCAAATACATCAAATATGGCACATTGTGTGCCATATGTTCATTACAATACCTGGTACAATGAATTTTAGTAAATGACTTATATATATGTAATTTTTTTTTTTTTTTATTTTCAGGTCGCTGTCCTTTCCCGCTGATGGGTTACCAAACCTGTTACAAAGGCTACGCGATTGCAGATGAGGACGACCAGGATTACTGTATTGGATGGAAAGACGGACCATGCCCCGCTGACGAAATCCTGCGACTTAGCAGCTCAGCTTGGCAGTTCACCTCTGCTACCGACCTGTGGGGTGTTCCACTGCTGGGCGACTATAGCCTCTATGGGGGAGGGGGCTATGTGGCCGACATGGGTGTCAATTATGATGTCTCATTTCAGACCTTGCAAGAACTGAAAACCAATTCTTGGCTTGATCGCAGGACACGTGGAGTGATGGTGGAATTCACTCTCTACAATAGCAACATCAACCTGTTTGCCTATTTGTCACTCCTAGTCGAGTTCCCAGACACCGGCGGTACCAGCCAGTATAATTCCGTCCAAATCTTCAGGGCTTACCAGCACCACGGCAGTTTGGGAACATTCATCTTCCTGTGCGAGATTCTCTTTGTGATCAGCATAGTCACCTGCCTTGTCAAAATGGTTCGATCTCTCATGAAACAGAAGCTTAAAGTATTTGAAGATCGTTGGCAGATTCTGAATTGGATCTGTCTTGGGTTGACGGTCGTTGCCATTGCAATGTACTGTGCACGATGGATCTTTACAAGTCTGACACTGGATGCTTTCACGAAAAATAAGTACAAGTTTGTAAACTTCAGTCACATTGCTGTGTGGGACGAAATTCTTGCAGCTTTTATATCCGTCATTGTTTTCCTGTGTACGCTTCGTCTGATGCAGATCCTGAACTACAACAACAGGATAACACAACTCGCTGCAGTACTGAATCACTGCTCCAAGGATCTGATCGCATGTGCCGTCATGTTCGGAATTGTATTTTTTGCGTATGTATCAGTTGGTTATCTTCTCTTTGGGCGTGTTTTGTCTACGTATAGAAACATCCTTATTTCGATGACAACAATAACTAACGCTTTGATTGGCCGGAATAGCATTACAAATTTGATCGAAGTTACGCCTGTGTTTGCACAGTTTTATTACGTCACTTTCGTGTTTTTTGTCATGTGGGTTCTCATGACGATGATTAACGCCACTCTAAACAAGAGCATATCTATCATACGGCAGCAACAACGCCAGGATGCTGTGCCATTCGGCATACATGACCTGGCCATGGGTATGCTTAAGGAATTTACAGCTATGATCAAGTCTAACCATTCCACAAAGAACGTCGTTAATGAAAATGAATTGTCTAACGGTACCAACCCACCAGCAACAACTGAACAACACGTGAACAGCCCTTTCACTGAGGAGCTTCTCGAGTATGACCTAGATATTGAGAACAAACATGATGAGGACCCCGAACATGACAATGACTCCGATGTATTTTGTTCAGATACACCACAAAAAACAGCAGTGTGATGACCAAAATAAACAATTTCTTAACTACTTTGGGAGTTTTCAGATATTGTTTTATACAACCATATTATATTTATGAATTTCTGTGATGTTATTAGTTTTTTTGAATCTGTACATGCATGTAAAATAAAGCATTTCAAACAGCTTATACATTTTTAGGTCACTTGAGACAAAGTTACATGTTTCCTTTTCCAATTGCCTTTTTGTCTGTCGTTGTCCATCGATCAGTGTTCTTGTGCAAACAAATAGCTGTATGGATTACTCATGATCTGCAGACGCTATTTTGATGAAATGTTTGCAGGAAGGTTCTTTGGCCAAAGGCAAACACAACTTTTGAATTTATCATATTTATTTCATCCACCAAGAATGGGGACAAAAGTGATCAAGTTGGTTAAAATCTTGGCAATCTACTTCTTCAGACACAGTTATACTACAATGAAGTACTCCTCATGGGTGGAAAGGTCCTTTGGTATTTTATCAAATTTGTGAATTTCATTACCCTCTGGATCACCACCGATCAATTATATTGGGTAATAACATATTTGGGATAAACTGTGATTATTTTAGTTTGAAATCATTTGAACTTGTTTGGAATTATAATCATGTGATGGCAGTTGGATGGTTGGAATATTAAGACCCTCGCCCATTCCTTAGCAGGCATTAACTGCCTATACACTGGTAGTACACAAGTACATCAAAATTTCAAACAGAAAAGTGATAGTGTTCAATAAGACATTCAATATGACAAGTCTTGACAAATAAATACGAATAAAAATTCAGAAAAAATAACATTTATTACTTTTCAACATGAATGTTGTTCAGCCCCTGCACATTCAAAGTATTTTAATATGATAAACACGAATGTTGTAAAGCCCCTACACAATCGAAGCATTGGAACAATTAACATTTGTATCAAGTTCTTTCAAACTGGCGTAAGTATACATCATAACAAAACACTTGCACACGATTCCGTTCAGACATAACACGTACATCATAACAAATCACATTTGTAAACAAAAATACGCAGCTAATCAATAGTTAAATAACAACATTATTTTAACTCTAATCGAGTAAAATTTGTGTTCCTTGAACAGATTGTCAAACTGTCAACAATTAGTAACCTAAATTTATAATCTAAATTACCATTCTTAACCCTTTCACCTCTATGCAACCTTAGTAGACATTCCCATGCATTGATCTGGATGAGTCCATTATGGTCTACAGTGGTGAAAGGGTTAAATGATATTTCAAAGGTCTCTTGTTTTGAAACTCTTTTGGGAAATCATTAACACAACATCCAGCAGATATACTTAACAAGACTAATTGAAAGTTTTCATTTGATATATATATATATATATTCTTCACCATTCAAACAAAGATACACACTGTCAATAAGACTCAACTATAGGCTATGCAGATAACAATTAACGTTTTGCCCAAATAAAATTGTAGAATTCTCAAAAGTTAACTTGGTATGCATGTTTTACTGATCAGCTTAGGTCTACCCTATGAGCATCTGGACCCCTATCTGCTGATAGGCACATTTTCAATCCCAGCCTCTGGGGGGAAAAGAGGTCAACATGTGTTGGGCCTTTAAATTTAGTTCTAAAATAATGATATATTGTATGGTTTAATTCTCGCACATTGTTGGTAAAATAATTTGTCTACATGTAAATTTTTCATTTTCTCCATTGGATTTGTTTGTTTGAAATCCATCATTCAACGTCACATTCAAATTAAATATACATATAAATCTCCAAACTTGATATATATTCTACACAATAAATACAATAATTAACTGTTAATGAATAAAAGTAAAAAGAAATTCTCTTTTTTTTTGGTTATTATTTAATGCTAGATTATGAAAATTATTTGTTGTTTGATTTAAAAGATTAAAAAGAAACCCACAAATATATTTATATAGAACAATGGTGAGAAAAATGCATTGTTGAAAAGTTAAAGTTTGTGTGAGATTATTTGACACTTTCAAAATGACAAAACTGATATAATCTACCCCATTATTAAAAAGAAAAAAAATAGTCATAATATCCCCAAAATGTTAACCAGGACCTTTATTTACACATTTTAGTATAATGACACCAAAATGACACCTGTAAAACAGGAAATTAAATAAAGAAAGAAATGCATAATTTTCGGTTTAACATATAAAAGCAAATTATTATGAAAAGCATCATGAGTTAGCCACATTATAAAAACATAATACATTTGTATAACAAAAGCAGTACTGTATTTGGTTGAACATGAAGCGTCAACAACCTTTTAACAAACAATAAACTAAAAAAATAACAATAGTATGATAATACTCAAATGAACAATCCATGAACACTTACTAAATAAGTCAACATTTCAACAACGGTTCTGTCAACACTGGCTCAAACACTGCTATAAATCTGGTATTTATGATACAGTTCAAAGGTTTTGTTTAAAAATAAAGTACATCATCAAGTATGTTTTTTATCCAAATTATTTGTCGGGGATCCTGAAATTTTGTTTTGTTTTCTAATATTATTTTTACAAATGTGCAAGTAGTAAAATTTTGGTGTTACAGTATTTGCCGTAATTAGCACCCCTCCCCCTTTTTCGAAAGACACTGAATTATATAAACCCCCTTCTTATCCCAGAGACCAGGCACGGTCAATAACTTACAGTACATTGTACAACACTTGAAAGAAGCGATTTACGTCATGGTGATCATTTGAGCTAATTTTTAAGCACTGGGCACTAATTACAGGGAATATGATACACAGGGGGTTTGGGCTAACTGAAAAATCGTTAGTAAAGATTAAGGGATATGAATATTAAGTTTGCGGTAACTGAACAAATAAACATGAATGTTTCACTGTAAACTACAATAGCACCAACATGGACTTGATCGCAACTCGGTTTCAATACGAAAAACCAATAACAGGAAATGAGGAGACAGATTATTGCAAGTTAAAACATAAAATCAAAGCATTTAAGCCCTCTATTTTTTATACAGGTTTTTCAGATAAATATTGAGGTCGTATCTGGAAAATAAGCCTTCTTATATTTATTGGAAACATTGTAATCAGCGTAAGTACTGTCATGCACTTTCAGAAGTATTTGGGGCCTCTTCTTCATTTGTCATGAGGTTAGTTTAATTAATAGGTGTCGTGGATAAGTGGTTAATGAGCTATTGAATTACAATATTGTGTGATGGACTTGTTGGGGAGGGGGGCTTATTTTACGGATAATTTTGATCTCTAATGAAAATGATCAGCTGTTAAGGTGATTATCATGGTCTAGCTTATTTGTAGAAGATCATGAACTCCTTTCATAAAACCACTCTCCCTACAACTGGATTGGATTCACTTTACAATTCATTTGCATAACATTGGGATTATGATGGAAAATCTTTATCTGGACCAAATGTCACAAGATACGTCACAAAAATTCAATTTCACGAATTGATTCCAAAAATTTTGAAGACACCAGAGTTTCGAAATTGCTTATTATGAATGAAATTGGTAGGTTTATTTCTGTGCAGTACCAGCTAGATTAATAAACAATAGTTAGTAATATTTCTACAAATTGACTTTGTATTTGATGGAGAAAGAAATTTAAAGAATCTGTTGCTACATTGAAATAATCAAAAGAAAAGAAACCCAGCGAAAACATAGCCAAGGACAGAACACAGGATATATATTGCTACAAATGTTTAGACTAAAACTACATAACATAACAGTGTCAATGTAACAACTTCAGTACACAGACTTGTAACACTAGGGTATGCACAGTGTCAATGTAACAACTTCAGTACACAGACTTGTAACACTAGGGTATGCAATGAAATTCCACAAAACTGGAATGAATATTGGGTAAAAATCAAGTATGAGCCAAACAAACAAGGCCGCATGGTCACAGGAATAACAAGGTTGGGTTGTGGACTCGGAACAACAAAGGCTGAGCCGAAAACCAAGCCCGGGTCATAAACACATTATAATTGATTTGGATAACAAGGTAGAGTTTAAACAAAGGTCAGTTCATGGAAATATCAAAGTTTGCTCAAACAGAAAGGTATGGCCGTACAAAACGTATGGTTGTGTCATAGAAACAATGTAGGGGACTGGGGTGTATGTACCTACCACAAGGTTGGGCCATACAATTAACAGGGTTGGGTCATACAATTAACAGGGTTGGGCCATACAATTAACAGGGTTGGGTCGTACAAAACGTATGGTTGTGTCATAGAAACAAAGTTTGTGTCTGAAAGGCAACAATGTAGGGGACTGGGGTGTAGGTACCTACCACAAGGTTGGGCCATACAATTAACAGGGTTGGGCCATACAATTAACAGGGTTGAGTCGTACAAACATGGAAGTCAGTTCATTTAAACGAGTAAGTGGCTAACCGGTTTGCGTCACATTTAACAAATGTTAAACAGTAAGAAGTCGGTACCAAACGTTGTAGGTGTTTCAGTATGAATTAAGTGATGAATATGGTCTAGTCGAACAACCAATCAGATTCGCTGTAACATAGTGAAGATCACAATACACTTGTCAATAAGACAACATTTTGTATTGGCCACTTTGATCAACAAATACAACAAATAGCCAATTAATTCCACAGATCACTTAATAGTTACTTCATGTCACTACAAATCTGTTTCCTTGTTACAGTAATCCGGTAATACATAAATAAATCTAAGATTCAGATTCCTCCTCCTTTTATGTAGCTTCAATACAATACAATGTACTGGCCCTTATTTTAGACTTAAGTTTTCTTAAAATCATCTTAATTATCTCATTTTCCTAAATTTTCATTAATATTTGTATTTTTTACATGATCTGTAAGTGTGTTCTGAACACCTTAGAACATATTCAAATCTGCATACAAAACACATAAATCAAGAAACTGAAAATTTAAAGTCTGTACTCTGAATTTAATTCTAATTAAACTTTTATTTTATAAAGGTGACTAACATTTCTTAAAAAGCTGAAGTCAATGATAATAAAACATTTCTAAAGAAAAAAAAAATGTTTTAGAAAGCTCAAGTCAGAACTTAACATTTGGCTCGGCTTTTTTTACTCTCTCACAATCAAGAGAGAAATTAGGGTTAGATAACATTATTGCCATAAACCAGTTTCTACCAGCTTAAGGTATAAGACATGTAATGATGTTTTCATTATAGGTCACAATAGAGCTGTCCTCGTGGTGATACTGTTATCACAAGTGTAGGGTCGGAAAACCGAAACTCAATGGGATATTCTTGGTTCTCCTAAAATTGAAAATAATTTCATCATAATCAAAATCAAATTTAAAAAAATTGAAGTATTGGGCACACATTATTGAACACAAAGTCACCAGTTTTGATGTAAAGCCTAGCAGAATTGATCTGACAATCAACATGTATGTTTACTTATGACTTATCACTGGTCTGATGAAAATGACAATGAAATTGGTACAGTCAACAAAATTACTATCTATCAAAATCTTCAGAAATCTAAAGAATTTTTAGTTTTAAGAAATGACAAATCTTGGTATGGTTTAACAAATGTTATTGATTTGGTTTCTTTTACGTCCTATTAACAGCTATGGTCACTAAGGACGAGCCAGGCCGGGGTGGTGGTGGTGGAGGAAAACTGGAATACCCAGAGAAAAACCACCAATCTACGTCCAATGGTTTGAGGCATACATGGCCTGCCCCATGTAGGCCTCAAACCATTGTAGACGGTCAGATGCCTTAACCACTTGGCCAAAGTGGCCCTCAAAAACATTTGAACCCAGACATACAGAAAAGCCCATAATGATCCCTGCTACATTCTTCACAAGAGCAGTAAGCTATTTTAAGGGAGGAAAACAGTCAACAAAATATCAACAAATAATTGACAGTGCAGCATAAACAGTCACCTACCTCAGAATTATCTTGTAACATTTCAAACTCCTGTGACATTTTGTCTATGAGGGCCTCAGAACAGTAGATCTGTAACAAAATACAAGAAACTTGGATTCACACTCGACACAAATGTATTATCGATGTAAATGTAGTTTTGAGTACTGTTGAACATATAATCAACTGATTAATAAAGGCCAAATAACCATTTATACAAAAATGATATCTTCCTGTGGTCAGTGGAACTCTTTTGCAAAAGAGGTGCAAATCACAGTATAACATGCATCCATTAAAACTTCTGTTTTGATTGGCAGTGTTTACTTATGTTGTGACTTACTGTTTATTTCATACTTCAACTTGATTGGATTTGTGTTCACAATTGTTCTTACTGGCTGTGTGTTAACTTCTGTTCTGATTGACTGTGTGTTTATTTCTGTTGTGATTGGCCGTAATTATTATCTTTTCTGATACCGCTATGTGTTAACTTCTGTTCTGATTGACTCATAGGTAGACCTCGCGATTATCTTTTATATACATAGACTACTATAAAAGATAATCGCGACGTCTACCTATGATTGACTGTATGTTTTCAGCCATTCTATTTTCTGATTGGCTGTGTTATCATCGGTTCTTTATTTTGCTGTGTTAGTTTCTGTTCTGCTTGTGTGTCTATATATATATTTCTGTTCTGTGTTTAATTCTGTTCTTGTTGGCTATGGGTAGGCTAACCAGAGTGGCACTTCTCTATAGTGGGCTGTCAGCTCACACACTTACCTGTAGGAATGTACTCCGTGCTTTGAGAGGCTCTCCTTGGCTAACAAACTGGTTCTCCTCCTGGCAAGATGGCGGTATCAAATGTATTGCATAGTTTTCTGCATTGTGAAACACAAAGAATCGGCCCTTTTGTAGTCTGGCTCTGAAGTGATAAAATAATATAAAATGAAATAATATAACATAGTGTAATTAAATATATATCGGTAATATATAATGATGATATAAATCACCTACAGTACTTGACAAAATGAAGCACAACCTCCTGGAATCATTTCCCTGTAATCTATCTGACCAGATGTTCATAAATTAGCAGTAAGTGTCTTGATAAGCGAGACATCTAGTTGACATTTTGTCAAGAGTTTGGCTGACAAATGGTCAAAGACCTGAAATATTATCGATAGTTAATTGACTTGAATAGCTGAAACTCTTGAAACATACAAATAAATATTTGTATTAATAATAAAAAAAAACCAGTTTGGCTGTTCTGGGTTCAAACTTAAATTTCATTAATCTAAATTTACATTGTAAGTAACAATCAGTGGCAAGTCTTTCGCTTAGGTTCACACTAGGGTCAAGCTGAAATTTTATACAATTTAAATCATTATCAAATATACAAATTAAGAACTATAAATGATGAGAATACAGTTGACTTGGGATCAAACTAGATTTTTATTATCCGAATCACTAGAACTCTTCTTTAGTAAGAAATATACACTTACTTGACAATTAATGGCAAGAGTTCTGCTGCCTCAGCATCAAATTTGAGATGTACAGCCTCAAGAGTCTCCGGCGGGCAGAGCGTGACGGTGTCGTCGGCGGTGTCCATTCCGTCTCCTGAAGGTGTCTGTGTCACCATGTCTGCCCCCCTCTCAAACACTGTCCTAATAAAAAACAAAAAGCTGATGTGTACTGATGATACCAACAAAACCAAGTAGGAATCTACTGGCTGATGCAAGATTTAAAAGTTATATACAAGAAAATTCCTCTATAATTCTTCTGTGTAAAAATAGCTGTTTCAGCAGATCAGAAAAAAAATAGAAAAATCAGAAGCAGGTTTCCAGATTGTGCAATTTCCGTCTCTGCCATGGGGCAATGTAAAAATAGCAGCAGCTATCAACTGTATATCAAACCTCCAGGGGAATATTGAATGCAGCTAAAAAAGATTATGTAAGTAAGTAGATAACCTCTTTTGTATTAGCCATTTCTTATTTACTCCATCTTCTTACCTAAAACGTTCCTGTATAATTGTGATTGTCAGAGTGATATGTTACAGTGCCAACACTTACCCTGCTGAAATTTCCGACCAGGAACACACTGCTGTCACATGACCTAGATTTGATCCGTCCTGTTCTATCCCCGCGGTTACTTGGTGTAGCAGGTTAGAGTCCATCTCAAATATTGACCGTGTTCTAGACATGTCCGTGATGAAATGAGGACCAATCCTGTCAGAAAATTAAAATTAAAAGTGTTATGTAAAGGAAAAGAAAGTAACAGGAACTTATAAGAACCTAGAAATTCATGTTTGAAATGCCAATAATTTATTTAACTACAGTGCATGAGGAGGCACGGTAGTCCAGTGGTAGGACGCCGGGCTCATGACCGAAGGGAGTTGAGAAAGGTATTGGCTGGTTGCAAAGGCCCTATAACCACAGATAATAATTTGTGAACCGCTTTGAGACGACCTACGAA
>JAUMHH010194035.1:0-13891 GCA_032359455.1 Chlamys rubida
AAGGTATTGGCTGGTTGCAAAGGCCCTATAACCACGGATACTAATTTGTGAACCGCTTTGAGACGACCTACGATTTAGACTGTGATAAAGCGGTATATAAGAACCTCGAATTAGTATTATATTATTATTATAAAACACTTGATAAAAAAAAACGCAAATGCTGCCGCCATATACATTGTAACCGCATTTTGTGTCTAGAAGGTATTTCTATTTCTATATGTATCAGTGTCATACATTAACGTTGCTAAAGACAAATCTAAAACCAGCTGGATATACGCCGTGAGGAGAGCGAGACTTGCGCTGGACTTTGAAGCTATGATTAGTGTCGTTACACCAGACAGACTTGTTATTCTGTAGCTTCAATAAAAAGAACTAGCTCCAACCTACATATCCTTGACCTTAAGCCTTAAAGCTTCCTTAGCTTAACGAAGCTTCTTTTTCCTAACAAGTCAGCGTCCTCTGCAGTTTAAATGACATTGAATAATGAACCCGCTGGTAAGTATAAATACGCAAGACCACTGGGCCCAAGACCAGGTAAGCACCAAGACACTATGGACTGATGTGTCTTGTTTCCATACCTGGGGAGACTGGGGCCAATGGTTACCCGCGAGTGTAAATGGCAAGAAAAGAGAAATCTCTTTTCGGTTCCCACTTACATAAACATCCTTGTTGACGATGTCCCCATATGCACCTCTGGAATAAGCTAGTTTTTATGATGAGTCGTCTGTGTAAAGGTCGTGATATTTCAGTGAGATGGTAAAATTGAGTGGACCCATCATCTGTGAACATCGTCAGCATAATCTGTTACGACGGTTCAATAAGAAAGACTAAAATTAGAAAAATCAACCGTTATAGATGTATATTCATTAATATTCAAAATTCAACCCGAAAAATACACCAGGAACTCGACAAATGCCTAAACTATAATATAGATATCATAAGCCCCTCTAAAGAACGTAGTCGGAACCATATCCACAAAAGGATAAGCGTTCGGCACTGTAAAACGGATATGAGAACTTTTTTAACAAAAAGTCGAATACCAAAGCATAAATTGTAACAGGCTTATTATGTGAAATAGATACATTTATTTTTGAATATATTAAATTCGTTCCATTTGAAACAAAAATACTTGCATACACAACACCTATCCCTTTCATTTTTTGTATTTAACAAAAACACCTGATTAAATTATTGAGCTAATTATACATACATAAATCATCTCCTTAATACACTTTAGTTTTGTTGGTTATATCTTTTTGAAGTTCTCAGAATTATTTACGCATAACCAAAGGCGACGTTTTTATCGAACGTTTATTTGCTTAAATTCAGGGAAAAAATGTCATTTGTTCGTCACTATCTTAATAAAATAATTATCTTTCAGACACATTATTATTAGATTGCCCAACGGCCTTTCTCTTCGAAATGGCGGGTTAGCTTTAAAAGCGCCAACAATCAATAAACATTTTTAATGGTAGAAACACAAAATGCTTTATATATATGGCACCAGTTAATAAATGTGGACAATTCCATACCGGGCGATTTTTTCTAAATATCAAAAGGTTATAATATGGGGTTTATAACAGGAATGCATCAAATACCGTATTAACATGTTTGGATCTAGCCACGTAGATACTTAAAACAACTAATTTAAAACTACCCGTTTATTTCAATGTTACAAAATGGTTGACTCTGCTGGTGGTATTCTTAGCTCCGAGGTTTGCCTGACCTAGATAGCCACTGTGAGCTATTTTGAGTACTAGAACGGTTCATAATATACACACGTAACTCATTGTTTTTGTTTTAAATTAACCAGTACTCCTTTAAATTTTACAATTCATCAAATGAAGGGGTTCTACGCGCCATGCCTCTTGTTTCAGCAAAAGTTCAGACCAGTTTGGCTTTCCAACTTTTTTGCCATATAAGCATCAGGAAGAAACAGCTGTATGATGAAATGCTACCAATTTTAGGTAAAAACAAGTTTTATGTGTGCAATCACCTCCTCGTGTGTGTTACGTTAAACTGTGACGTGGAAAGTTATTCGCAAGTTGACATTTCGACTTGGTGGTAATTTTCGCTATTTTTTTACCTACTAAATCAGTGCGCAGGTAGGCAAATAACAAAACATCGACACACATGATCTATATTAAAGTATTGCAACAGTAATGCCAAATTAAACATTTCTACATTGTCAGAAGATGTTTTAAGACTTGTAATCTTTACGAGGATACTTATGTATAAACTGTCACATACGAAACTGTCTGCGTGATCTTACTTGACGTCATTCATACGATAGTAAATAGCATTCGGCAAACAACAGGAGAATTCCTAAGTGTCAACAAACAATATTTTAATTCAAAATCGATAAAACTAGGGCAAAATATTCACAAAGGATATAGTTAAATAGATACCCTTGACAAATGTACAAGGAAAATAAAACCATATGTTTCGGAAATGAAAGAGTCTGTGCTCGCTCGACAATAACCGTCCTGTAAATCTAGAACAAATCCAAGTCAAATCACATCCTCACATCGAAAACTCGGGTAGTAACAACAAAACCACAATGCAGACTGATGAGCAAAATTTAAAATATATTCCTGAAAGATATTGTTTACAATTTGTTTGTAGGTCGTGATTCAATTGATCAACTGTGGGGAACTTTACTATAAACTATATTTAACGATTTTGTGGAATTCCTGTATCTTACAGCCTGAACCGTCATTTTTACTATAGCTTCATTACAGAAAAATATAAAACAATATATACCCGAGCAACACACAAGGACAGTATTTAACCTGAAACATCGAAATTTAATATAAAAACTACAACAGCAGCTGAGCAACGTTAACAACAGAAGGGAACACATCATTAACAGTATTCTGTAGGAGCTTTGGAACTGTAGTTTGTGCACCTGGTGAGAATACTCTTATCTCTTTTGATACCTAGTCACCTTACACTTAACAGCTGTGAACAGAATATCGAGACTCGACCGTTACTACCTTAGAAAACTCCGCTGTCCACTTTATGAATCTATTTTGATAAACTGTTTTGGGTCAAAGTCATAAAGAATATTATTTATGGTTTAACGTGATGTACTGACAATAGATTAAACGTACGGTACGGCTCGTTTGGCTTGACAGCATCGGCAGTAAGATATTAGGGAGGGTCAAAAAAGTCCCTGAAGAATTACACTTTCTGAGAACAAGGGCCTCATACACACATATTACAGGAAGATGACGATTACACAGGTCAGTTATTTAGATCTTTTGCTGACTGACCACGTTCACTTAGCGCTCTTTACGGACCTTTTACTATATAAGATAGTAGTTAATGTGAATTACGATATTGATTACATGTCTAAGAGCTTTTTATGAAACGATCGTACAGATGACATCAATTTGAGCGTTATTGTTGTACATTTAAGTGGTTACTTTCGTACTTTTATTGAATGCTAATGAATACACACTTACCTCCATTCCCTCGACCTTACATAATATAGCAATTTGATTATCAGTATGTAATACCGAGACACTTTAAGATATATTTATGTAAATAGCACATCTAGACAATCTAAATGTATAACATTATTGTTGATTTTGTCCAACAATGCAGAACGGGCATAGACGCACCCCAGTCTGGTATGGTGTAGAAAACGGTATTTGGTAATCACACATCACTATAGCCAAGAGATTATTTCACAAGACACGTTACTCTCTTCAATTGAAAAATAGAATATACTTTCTCAATGAAGACTTTGGAATTGTCGCGTTGGTGATCTCACATGTGATAATTACATGCCCAATATATTGTTGAATATAAAACAAACAAAAGACCGATAAAAATACCAAAACGTCAATACACAAAGACAGGATCTGAGCTTAAATTCGATAAAAATAGTAAACAATAACAAGAACTGAAGAGACACTAATTACATCATGAATCTCATCAATACCAACCAGAGGGGAAAGCAGGGGTTTCTAACAGGTCATCGTTAATCATAATAACGGTTTTTTTCTGTTTTGATTTGTATGCCATAAATCACGTTGTAATTGTCAGGTGGAATGTTAACAAATCACGTAATATGAGGGTTAGATTTAGGGCATAATTACATTGCTAGGAACCAATTACACTAACAGTAACTCATCATTTAAGTTAACTAATAAAAATATCACTTGCCTGTAGTTCATAAAACAAAAGAATACAGAAGAGGGCAAAACAAACGAATATAAAGCGACCTTTGGAAAAGTACAAGAAGAAGGAGTCCAGATGTTCCGAAAGGATTAGCGTCTTCTTCTTCATTGACAACTATGTAAATCCAGTTCAAACCAAAATAATGAAGTGAAAACCAGAGATAACGAAAGCATATTGTACGATAAGGAACATAACCAAAACATTAATCTGTTACTAATGGATTTCTTTCAAATATATAGGATGCTTATTGCAAGGAAGCTTCACTGACGCTATTTCACCCCCATTAAGCCTCGTTTAGGGAGTATCAGCTCATTAGAAGCTCCTTGGACGCCATTTATACATGTTTCAATTCTCAGGGATTAACTCCCACTCTCTCGCATATCACTACCAAGGAGCCTCTCAGACGATAATCCACCAAAGAAGTCTTAATCCCTCCCAGAGAGCCTCTTAGACGACAATCCATTCCTAGAAGCCCTTTTCATGATATGATGATCAGAACAACTTGGCCAGGTGTCACTTCCCTCTCTCGTTTATCTCTTCCAGAGAGTCCCTTTCATTTTCTTGCTAGTCCCCTTCCAAACAGTCCCTATGATACGAATTTACTGTATGTGTGCATGTTTCAAGTTATCATGCTGTTGATAGCGTCTCTCACGCTGAAGTACTCAAGGACAGACTGTCTAGAGTGGATCTGGCACAGATTTCCGTCTCGTCTTAAGAAAGTGGACGGTCATCATCCTTCCCTAATTTTCCACCCAAGAGACATCAGTGTCTACCATGATGAAAGACCATGTCTTGGATTCTTGTTGATTGACATACTGCTGACTTTCTCAGATTTGATGAGATAACTCATATCGTCTACTCTGTTGAAGCAACGTTTTCGGTTATATTTTTTGGGCCAACATTGTTTTTTCTATTACTTTTTTTTTTTTTTATCTTTCCCTTGTTGTCTCTAGCCATCTACTCTGATTTTGAATCTGATCCTTGTTTGTTAACAATTGACTATTTTTCTAGCTTGCGTATAGACGATACTCTTTATATTATTGCAATAGTTGCTTGTCTACCCAACGAGTTCCTTGGTTATACATTCCCAACATGTCTAGACACCCCATACTCGAACTGACGGCAGTGAATCTCCAACTTAAATCTTAAACTAATATCCTTAATTTGATTCCGTTTCTTTTTTCCTAGCTAAACCCTTGATAAGCTTGGTCTAGTCACGACATTCCCTGGGGAACTTAGTTTGACATTTGGAGAGCACGGCTGCAGACAATGATCATCCTTATGACCAATACTTCAATTTCACTGTAAAGGTTTGGCAAAAATTAGATTGAATATATATGAATGACTCATTGAATTCAATCAGTAAACAGATAGGTCATGTTAAAGACTAAACGACTTTTTAGACGAATGGATGGCCCATCAGGACGAACTATATCAATCAAAAAACGTATATGAAAAGGAAACAAAACCGAACCGTATACAGTTATTATTCTGCTACCTTTCTGTGATTATATATGTGCTGCTTTGCTCGTGTAGTTTGTTTTACTTATTACATTGCGTATGTGATAGTTGTTTGTCATTTAACTAGTCTTTGTAATTACCTGCATGTGGTTGTTATTATTCTTCATGTTTGTCGCAAGAATAGCACTACAGTGCTAATGTTTTATTGTTTTATGTATGCGACGTTAAATAAAACTTCCTGTATCTTGTATCTTGTATCTAGGGAATGAACCTAAAAACTACTTTGATTACGTTGCAATGATAAATGTTTAACAGTGACATTTAACATGGTAATGCAATCCGCCTGTAAGTATAGATCATGATTTATTACATTTTTCATGTTTTGTCATTTTAGTAAGCAAGCACGTAGTAAGGTCAAGAATATCAAGAAGTAGAACAATTATATCACTATTGTCACTTTTGCAAAATCTTTTTAAAAGGAATTATTCCATTAATATCACCTGTTGTCATGCATTTTAAAGAAGTATCATTGTTCGAAATTTGAATGTTTAAAAATAGAAATAACAAAGGAACAGACAAATATGCAGGGTCGAACTCGGGTCCTTTACGTTGCGAAGTCTACATTTTATCAATGTTGTCATTCGATCAATTTGGGAACTCTAAACTCACAGCATCAAAAAGGGTCTCGAATTAACAGGCCGAAGAGCCTATGAATAACCTGACATATGGGTATAACGTCCAGAGGTCAAAAGAGCGTTAAACGGCTTCTTATAATATCGTTATATGAAATAAAATCATCCTTAACACCTTTGGTTGTTAACTTCTGTACTACAAGAAAAGCATTTATATGACCAAATCAACAACATAAAGTCAAAAAGTCTTCATTAACTGCTAGCAATGATAAGTATCCTGTTGAATCCTGCTTTGTAAGTGCAGTGACACTCTGGGCTAAATTTAAATAGGAAAACTTTCATATTGGTAAAAAAAAACAAAAAAAACATAAAAGTCCTCGGATATAAAACGATCACTCTCTATTAGAATACACAAAACAACGCAACGTACAATTTTCAAAAATGATCTGTAAAAATACGGTTACGAAGCATCCAATAACTGGATGTAAGGGAATCAATATACAGGATCTGTATCAACATGAAGAGCATTTCTTAATAAAGCCCGTACTTCATTCAAATTATTTCGTAATTTGTAAACCAGAAATAAAATCAATAACATGTCAGGATATGTATTATTCAATAACGGTGCAATATTTAAATAGTCTGACTAAATGAAATAGTATCTCTGGCAGTAGGAGTTTGTATAAATAGGTTAATCTCAATGCGAGCAGTTACTCAGTGGAACACAATACCATGCTGGTCTCCTGAGCAATCAACAAGCTAATCAATCATACCTGACAGGTCAATTTACTGCAGGTGTAATACATTTCATGTGATTTTAGCAGATAGATACAATGTAGATAACAAAATTGTTCCTTTCTTCACTATGATATGTACGCACACCCCAAAGACCTCTAGACGTAACAATCCATCTGTTTTAATACATTGTACTTTTATTCCTTCGTAAAGTTTTGTATATACACTATTCACATGTATCACCTTTCAAAAACCCTTCCTTCAAATCATAATATATATCTAATGACACGAGTTCGTTCTCATTCATCACACATATTATTCCAATTCCTTATTTCCGAAAATAAATATGTTTCTTTGGGTGGTCGGATGGCGCAGTGGATAGCGCACTCACCTTTCACCAAGGCCGTCGGGGTTCTACTCCCCGATCGGATGTGAAAAGGTATGGGGTCACTTGCCCGACCACGTGGGTTTTCTCCGGGAACACAGGTTCCCTCCCTCATTTAGAACCCCAAGCGCTAACACCCGGACCAACAAGGGTTATTGATATAAGTTGAATTAACTTGTTTCTTAATTATAGTAAAATAAAAAAGTAGTGTGCGTGAGTTACTCGGAATCAATTTCTCTGTCTTAGGATCACTATTCAGAAGTAAAGATATTTTCGCATGAATAATAATTTTTTTGTGAATTGTTAGAATAATGTTCTGTCATTAAGCTTTTTTGCTGATTCTTATATTACCCTGGCAATCTTTTGAATTCTGCTAGTTTGTTAAGTAAGCATTCGCATGCACATTTTTCATCATAAAAAATAAACGACGAAAACCAATAACTATAACTGGTAATCAGTTGAATTTCGCTAGATAAGATATGTATTGCTCATTGAATCTACCAGTACAGACAATTGCGAAAGCAATATATCACAAACATTCACAAATAACGATAAGATAAAGATCAAGGAGGGGTCGATGTTCTGTCTGAGAGCTGAAATCTACGAAATGCATGAAATATCTTTTAAGAGTGTTGTACTCTAAGAAAAAAATTTAAAGGTTGTTTTGTTTCATTTGTTTTTCGTGGTATTTGTTTGTACAATGTAGCTGATTGTGAACGACATTTGAAGACGTTGACATGATTACACGTATCCGTATTGATAAAATTTGAAAAGTATATTTTCATGGTTTTTATATTGGATATTACGTGTACATTTATTTAATCAGATATGGCATATTGCGCTTGAATGTTCAACCAGAAGAACAGCTTTTTATCGATTCAGGTTTTGAATCATATGCGTTTCATTTATGACGTCACAATATAAATGATGTTAAAAACACCGGAAGGAAATCCATTGTCATAGTGATGTGGTTTCAAATTGTTTATATTGTCTTTATAGCTTCATTTAAGGCGGATTGCACTGATTAAACAAAATATGCCTACTTGTAAAAAATAAATGATGAAGAAACTAACCTTATATGGGAATACAACAGCAGTCAACAAAATACGATATGTTGATGACGCAAATGTCGGCAGACAGATCAATATGCAATGGTAGCTGCTATAAGTAGTGATATTACATATGAATCGACTAAGGAACTTATTATGATTAAATTTGTACCCGTATTGCCTAGTGGAGTCAGTTCTTCAGACTGAAAAAGTTCAACGATTGCACCAGACATTTTGCCGTCGACGTCGTGTTGTGTTTTCTCTGCAGACAATCAACATACGCTAACCACGATCTCCATAGTCTGAAATGTATATAACGAACAAGTGCACGTGTTCCTGCTTAATTCATTACCTACTACAGTGCCGTTTTTTATTTGTGCGCCTTTGATCGGCAGATTCATTTCCCGTAGCAGTCACAATAGAAACATTAAACGACGAACGTAGATGGGCGACGGGAAGTGACAAACGTGTCTTTTGTATCAAAGGACGCATTGTGCTCAGCTCAGTAGTCTCACTGCGATATTCGACAGAAAGACCTCATTAGGTCTATGTTAAGTGACTAAGCATGGTAAGCTTTGGCTGATTGAGTACAAGTAGAGTAAGCTATTGAGATTGAGCTAAAGAAGAGTTAGCTGTTTTGGATTGCGTGTAAGTGGAATAAGCTGTTGAAGATAGAATATGAATAGGCAATTGAGTATAGGAAGAATTCCCTTTTGTGTATTCATTATGGAATATAAGTAGAAAAAAAATCTGTTGCATA
Organism: Chlamys rubida; assembly: GCA_032359455.1. Classification (NCBI taxonomy): domain Eukaryota; kingdom Metazoa; phylum Mollusca; class Bivalvia; order Pectinida; family Pectinidae; genus Chlamys; species Chlamys rubida. The sequence continues at coordinate 9,211 of JAUMHH010194035.1, forward strand.
AGTTGAATTAACTGTTGAAGATGAGTATAAGTAGAGACTTGTGTTGTAGATTGAGTATAGTTAGAGGTGTTGTAGATTGAGTAAAAGAAACGTTAACTGGTGTAGATGGAGTATAGTTAGAGTTAGCTGTTGTAGAGTAACTATAAAAGATTGAACAGTTGTATAACGGGTATAGGTAGAGTTAGCTGTTGTAGAGTAACTATAAAAGATTTAACAGTAGTATAACGGATATAGGTAGAGTTAGCTGTTGTAGAGTAACTATAAAAGATGTAACAGTTGTATAAGGGCGGTATAGGTAGAGTTAGCTGTTGTAGAGTAACTATGAAAGATTTAACAGTTTTATAACGGGTATAGGTAGAGTTAGCTGTTGTAGAGTAACCATAAAACATTGAACAGTTGTATAACGGGTATAGGTAGAGTTAGCTGTTGTAGAGTAACTATAAAAGATGTAACAGTTGTATAACGGGTATAGGTAGAGTTAGCTGTTGTAGAGTAACTATAAAAGATTTAACAGTAATATAACGGGTATAGGTAGAGTTAGCTGTTGTAGAGTAACTATAAAAGAGTTAACAGTAGTATAACGGGTATAGGTAGAGTTAGCTGTTGTAGAGTAACTATAAAAGATTTAACAGTAGTATATTCTATTTCATGGTTTTAATGTGCAGTGAAATGCGCTGTTATGCTATGGTTTGCCATCAAATGGTTTTGTCATGTACGGGTATTTGGGTTTTGCGTCTGTTGTTTGTTTGTTTATTTTGAAGTGTGTTCATGAAATTAGTGCTTCGTTTAGGTTCGTTGTAATATCGACAGCAACACATTCTTTTGTTCGTTAGCATACTTGAAATAATAAGGTGAACAAAGGTATTTTATTGTTGAACATAAAATATATCATTTCCAGCGCAACAAGTGACGTAGATGAACCTTGAATACACGTGTATTGTGACGAAATTTAATCGAGTTATTTGAATAATGTACATCAATTTATTTTCGCTTTTACGTACGAATTCGTGCATTTGCGATAAAAAGGATGCTATTTGATTTTTTTTATTAGTAATTAACGCTGGAAAGATTGAAATTTACTAAAGGGTTTCCTTGCAAATGGCGCTTAAATGTATCCCTCGTTAAAACAATGTGATGTACCGTACATCCTCAGAATGGATGCACGTTTTATTCTAGATGTCAACTATTCACTATACACAAATGCATTTCATCAAAAGAATAATGAAATATTTGCCTACTATTGTTTACAGTAGATCGTTAGTACTAAATACAAAACAACTCCGAATTGTTTGTCTAACTCAACGATTACAGAAAATCCCGCGTACTAAATTAAATACAATCCGGAAGTCTTTAAAGCATCCATTCCTGCCGATGATATTAATTTCTTTTACCGCAAGTTTATAAATTAATCAGTGTTCCTTGGAAGTTTGTGAGTCTGCCAAAGACTGATTTTGATTGGTCTGATTGTCCTGTAAGCATCAGTTCATGTCTGACAGTAATAGATCAAACTCTTTTATAGTCGTCCGTTCTGACCTCCTATCGATTCGGGCGAACTGTTAGATCACAACTTATAACTTAACACACGAACCGCATTGCCGCCACGTCAGTCTCTGTTTACTTACAAAATACATAGACTGGGGCCATATAATATATCTTTCCAATGCCTACAAAGTGTATCAGGTGCGCTGTCAAAGTATTGTCCAATTCCTGACATGTGACCGATCAACTTTCTATCCCAGTGACCCGGGTGAAAGTGGAGTGAGGCCAAAGTCCGACCCTCCTCTGACCTTGACTTCTCTCGTATGATTGGTTGACGTAATACTGTCTGAGATATCAGACGGTTTAAGTGACAAATGTCCAATTAAAACAAGGCATTATACAATACATAGACAAATGTAAAAGCACGCAAATATAAAGAAGCAATTAAGGAATGGTTCCTGCACAGATTTGGCCGGGAAATCCTTATGCCTCGTAGAACGATTTTCATATTATTGATACAACCCGCCGTATCTTATTGCAATATATCGGCCAGGAATACAAAACGACCACCTCTGTACGATCGTAGCGGTCTGCTATCATTTGAATACAGCGACCCAAACTTACCGTACTCGCCATTGTATTCCATTGTATGATATCCTGTTCGCAGTTTTACTACTTGACATACTTCCATGCTGTTGCAAGCATTTCGTTGAATAATAAGTGATGCTATATCTAGCCAACGCTCTTTTAGTTACCAAAAGAAATGCATCATACCAATGGCTACATTTTCATACTTCATAGTCAGTCCGGAGACTTTCGTAAGTTTATACGATCAATTGTCAACAGAAGATAACGGTGGAATGAGGTTATTTACTTTGCTGTTTTTCTAGTGGTACAAAGCTATATTTAATGTCTCCTACGCTATATAGGCAGGCAAGGGCATCCATCACCGAGATACGTGTAATTATGCATTCTGTTCAAAATGGATGCCACGAGAAATTCATTTCCTGAATCAGTGTCATCCGTTTAAGGCGTATTCAGACGGTAAAAATCATGGACAAAGTTTGATATACATTTGTCAGATCATCGCAGGAGGGAATGCTTTCGTTTAGTAAATATGTGCGAAAATATCCACACGCGAATATTTATTTATAGATGATATAAAATATAGATATATGAAGACGTCTTTATACATATTTCTGAATTGCAATGTTCTAAACAGCAACAATTTTAAAATAGGAATAACACGAAAAAAAAAAATCAGGCGAAATTTCCAATTATCCAGTGAAAGTATTTTTTCAGTATAAACGTATTTATATCTCATAAAACAACAATGAATATTTGATGTACGATTAAAGTTTACACATTGCCATCTACAAGAATAATCACCTCTCAACATTAGGAAAGACAGCTATAAACTGTGTAACCAGGGAGTCGTTGGCAGTACATGTATCAGCTACTTGTTGAGATATTCCTTTTGTCTAGCAGGTCTATCAAGTCTAGCAAGATGCGTCGTAATGAGTGGTTAGAGAACGACTGCTGATACACCGAATAAACTAAACTTTATTTATTTTACAACAATTATGAAACAAGTCATTTCAACTTATATTAATCACTCTTGTTGGCCCGGATGTTAGCGCGTGGGGGGTCTTAGTGTGGGAGGAAACCGGAGTACCCGGAGAAAACCCACGTGGTCGGGCAGGTGACCCGGCAGCCTTGGTGAAAGGCAAGTGCGCTATCCACTGCACCACCCGACCACCCCATCATGAGATCTGGACTCGTATTCATGAAACCATTCTCATGCTCAAACATGGATATTTTGCTCAAGCCAATTTTTTTTACAATTCACTTATATAATGTGTCACCATCAAAACGTCAAGCATTTACATTGAAAACTATACTAATTTATAGTCTATCCAAATTTCTTCCACACTTTTGACAACATTTTATTTCATTGTTTTATATGTCATAGAACAAGAAATGTTGTTTGAGCACAGAATATGAGTTTGAGCATGAGAACGGTTTTATGAATACGGAGCCAGATTTTGTTTGTTTGTTTGAACCGGCTGCGCTTTGCACTTCCCGGAAGTCTGAATTTACAGAAGTGTACTGCATGTGACTTAGGAAAGGATGGGAAATGTGGTAGGAAGAGAGTGGACTCGGTCAAAACGAAACCCTATAAGCCATCTACAGTATGATGTCATCATATTTGTTTGAACCTGATTCAGGTACATCTAAATTTAAATATTCTCTCGGTAAAGTAAGTTTGTGACAGTTTGTGTGTAGGGGATCAAGCTATATACTGGTGTTGCCCGTTGTTTGAACTTAGAAGTTGTGAAAAAACACCTTTGAGGAAGAATGATTACGTCATCCTCGGCTGATGGACGTGTGGTAGCCCCAGACAATAGCGAGACACAGACCAATGACTCCAGTTACAACACATTTACACATATTATTATGACGATGTTTTAATATTTTACTGCCCTCTCCATATATTATCGACGGAGATCAGGGCGATCAATTGTTTTAAAGATAACACAAATGGTGTTCATAGGCGTCAAAGCGTTTAAATGATTGATCTGGTCTTGTTGGACGCTTTAATTGTTCCCGATTTGAAAAGTATCCGTGACGACCTGTCAAAACGACGTCCGCCATTGTCATTGATGCATGTAGATTAAGGTGAGCGAAGACTAGACCAATCTGTCATCCTTGGGACAACATGCATATATCTAGCCATGCATAATTTCGACAGGTCAGATGCCGATTGTTTCTCCCATTACATATATTTCCCCCACGTGAAATCAATCAAGATTAATTACAATGATAAATCAACCTTCCCAGTCGATACCAACTCATCATTTTCCTTTTTATTAATTTTATTTCAATACCAATATTGATCACCTATCACATCGCCACTGTTATAAGTGATTCCTGCAAACCACTACTAGTTCACGGTACAATTAGTCTCGTGTTGATTCTCGAGTAGGGACGAACGCAAGTTCAAATGTCTCATGGAAATTGACCAGGTACAATAAAACGGAAAACATATTAGCGGTTATTTTTTGGAGCTCTTATCATCGTGACCATGAAACTGGAACCATTCCTATACGCTAGTCCCTGCAGGAAGGGCGTAAGAATTGTACCTGCTGCCCCCATTGCATGATCGTAAGAGGCGACTAAATTTGGGATCTTATCTTTTCTC
>JAUMHH010194046.1:0-13891 GCA_032359455.1 Chlamys rubida
GCATTAGAATTTCATTATACACATGATTAGCGTATTGTGTTATTATTCCAAAAAGAAAGTATTCTTTGTTATAAGCAAAAGGAATTAGTAATAAGTCAAGCAGAGTTTCAAATCTCTTAAGTAAATTTTGCACCTCTTGACACTCCCATAAACAATGAACTATTGTCTCATGTTCCATGCTACATAAAGTACATGAAGGGCTAGCAGTTAGGTTTATTTTATATGAATGTAAATCTATAAAACTTGTAAATACCATCTGAAATATGGAGGAAAAATACATTCTTGTCTTTATTTCGAGTATTTGGTGTTTTGTTAACAACCATGAATATTCAAAACAATTAGCATATACAATGTATTAAAACAACAAATTTTGATAAGTCAAAGGCAATTCTAAAGAGGAATAAAAGACAAAATGTAAACGGCATGCATTCGTTTTTTGTCGAATCCTATCCTGAAAATGTAACTTTCAAATGGAAAACCTCAACATTTTGACATGCAAACGGAAGTGCCTTTTCAGCAGTTTTTATTATTATTTTTGTGAAGCTTCATACGTACTTCTGCATTCCAAGCCCCGCTAAAGAAAAGGTCGTTGGAAGTTTGGAATTGAACTTGACTAAGTACGTGTAGGATTCTCCTAAAATCACATTGAATGCTGCCGTTGAACCTAATGCGTCTGACGTAATTCTGTTGTTTGTGACGTCATCAGATCTCATCATTGTCATAGCCTTATCCTTTCTGCCTCTAATGACAACCTGGAAACAAAAGAACATGCAAGCTGTATTTCATTTAAAGGTGTGCATGTGTAGTCAATATCACTCCATTAAATGCAATATCTATCTACTTCAACATGTAGCATTGAGACACAAACTCTGGTTAAAAACGTTGCAATCGGCATACCACTCTAAACACAAACGAATAGCAAAAACAATGCTACACGTATCACGACTAGCACGACTAACCATAGCTGACTCTTTATTTACTTATTGAAGACCTTCACCTTATTGGTCTTAAACTCAAACAGAATTTCCTAATCGAATCGCTAGTTTGCACATTAGGAATACCATGACAATATACATTGAGGATAAATAATAACTTGTAAGAGAAATATAATACCACAAGCTTAAGCTTTGGATTTGCAATGAATACAAACAACTTGCTAGAAAGGTTATATAACGACGGTCTGCAATGAATACAAACACCTGGCTAGACAGAGGATATACTGCGAGGGTCTGCAATGAACACAAACACCTGGCTACACAGAGGTTATACTGCGAGGGTCTGCAATGAACACAAACACCTGGCTAGACAGAGGATATACTGCGAGGGTCTGCAATGAACACAAACACCTGGCTACACAGAGGATATACTGAGAGGTTCTACAATGAACACAAACACCTGGCTACACAGAGGATATACTGAGAGGGTCTACAATAAACACAAACACCTGGCTACACAGAGGTTATACCACAAGGGTCTACAATGGATACAAACAACTGGCTACACAGAGGTTATACCACAAGTGTCTACAATGATCACGAACAACAGGCGAGACAAAGATTATATTACGATGTGTTTTTTTGCATTATGTACACGGAGATAGGGATTTACAAAGGACTGTTACTGTAATTTGTTATATATAAAACTAATCTGAACGTATAAAACTTATACAGTTGAGTTCTCAAGGTTGAATTTGTCAGGGCTTGCTTTCCATTTCGACGCACTAAAGCCGTTACATGTATTTTTTGTTTTTGCGTTGTTGTTTTGTTTGTTTGTTGTTGTTGTTTTTTTATTTGACAAATGCATCCAATAGCATAATTGATATACCGTTTACATTATTCAAGAATACATTATATATTTCTTACTAAGCTCTCACCTGGGCAAAAGATTCATCACAAACTGCCATTTTCCACGAATCCACTGATGCACAGTTAGGTGTCATGTGAAATGTAAGCGGGCGTACAACACTTGCTCCTGGTATTGACGTGACATCGCCATCTTCGTCGTAAAAAATGTCAACCTTAACAGCATCTGTACTCTCCGATATGTCTGTCGTCGTTTGAATGACTCTGTTGCCCTCAGAATCCTTTAACAAACCGAAGCATATTTCAAACAATAGCAAATCAAATACGGGAGTTTAATTTCACGTTTTTAGTGAAAAATCTTATTCAAACAATAATGTTTTCCAAGAAATATGTGTATACATATTGTATCACAATTTGAGAGGATTTAAGGGCAAGCTTAAGAACTTTTTAATGCATTCCTGCCCTGGTAATTGCACGGCAAAATATTATTGATTGATAAAAAGTCACTTTACATACCTAATTTACAACAGTTGTGGTCACAATATTAAATGTAGGCCCTTAATCGTGTATCTTATTAATATAAAGTGAACTCTTGGTTATTAATCAAAGATAGAAAACACAAACATAATTATAGCGGTATTTTTATACAACATTAATGTCACCGGGAAATATTCGCCGCAGTTTAATTTTCGCCTTTTTCGCCTTTCTTTTTAAGGGCGAATTCCTCATGAAAGTGAATATAAGTACACAGCAAGCAATATGCACGTAGTCGTAGTGTTTTTGAAGGCGAAATCTACCATTGGCGAATATACAAATGAAGATTTTCAGTGTGAAGGGCGAATACAGCAATGCATTTCCTAACTATGCTTTGCTTTACCGAACTCCTACATATGTTTACTTTTTACACAATAATAAGTGAAACTTGTTTCCGATGTATCCACAACTTCAGAATACTTGGGGTATTTGCCATATACGTGCAACTTGCATTGCCTTCGATACCCATTTAATCGCGCTATAGATATTGCTTCTTTAGACAACTAAACCTTTAATGGTCTAACATTTTTATATAGGCTACCAAAACTGAAAATAAGTTAAGAAGATTTCCGGCTCTAAATTCCAATTTCAATTTCTACATCACACCATCAACACCAAGACTATTTCTATATACCAAAGGATATGAATGCTTATATAGATAAGTAAGATAACTAGTAAATGATACAGATATAATATCACATCAAAATAACGTTGAAAGTGCTCAGATTGAACCTGTCTTAATTTTTAAAAAAAAGAAAATCAGCTATATATCCTGAAAATCATAACGTGAATATGATTCTGAAATCCGCTCGGATCAGGTAGCTGTACAAACAAAGGCTTATACAGAATATTACAGAAAAAAATGTGATTTTTTAAGCAGTGCATCAGTTGTAACATTTTTGTATTGCCGATGGCATCATGCAATGTACACGAGCCTTTGTGAAAATCCATGTGTAAATAAAGCGATGTTTCCAGAGAGTGTCAACAAATTGGATTTCAGAAAAGGCCTGTGACCTTATAAGGTATGTACAGATTCAAATCATCATCGTGCAAACATACCCCACATTTGGATGAATTCAATACATTGCTAATGTGTAACAACAAACGGATGAATTATATCAGTGCCCTGCTTTTAAAGCATGTTTAAAATAATACTTCAATAGAATAAATGTCTTCTACAAGGTATGCTACAACACGCCTGACAACCAACTCCCTTACGTCATCGAAACCGAAGCCGATGTTCCTGAAAGTGTTTCTTGGAGACCTGAACTTAGACGGTTTTTCTGAGAAGGACACTGCGCCAGTAGAGTAGGATGCCGTACTGTTAAAACCGTCGAACCATACATTATCCACCAGAATAGGTCCGGCCCCGAGTACCAAACCACGACGAGGCATGTCCCTGAAGAGCAAAAGTATAAACACGGGAATATATTTGTTAAAGATTAAAGCTTAAAGCTAGATACAAATTCCAGGACCATTGTCAAATATGAAAAATATCCACACCGCAATCAGTTTAAAGAATCACAAAGCGTTCTACACGCCAGAATGTTCGCTTTTACAGTTAGTCGTATGACGACGGATGGAACCGACCATTAGATAAAATTCATACTTTAATGATAAACAAATAAATGTATGATGTAATTAAAGAAACGAAAGTGACGATTTTTTAAAACAATAATCGCACTGTCTTTCGCTAGTGAACTTTTGGTTGACAGCAACACTTGGCAACATTATTGAAATATAAAAAACGCATTTTTTTATTTTAAAAACTACGTGCTCTTACGGTTCTTCCAAATCTGGTAACGATCTGTCTAGCTGTTCCGACGGTGTCCCTTTGTTATCAGAATCTCCTATAAACACTGAGTTTACCACAGACTGACCGGAACTAAATCTGAAGAAATACATGTACTAATATTTTAACAAAATGCTTAAAATACCAGCTGAGGTTTCATTTTTCTGACTCGACAGATAGGCATTCCCTAATATTTTGACTTTGTTTATATTTTCATCACAAAATATTAGAGTCTTGTGACCTTTTGCACACGCCTTTATACGCCATTACAGTTTAAAACAAATTAAACGTGTTAGACGTCGTCACAGAACGATATAGCAGTGTTGTTATAAGTCACATGGCTTCACTGTATCTGTCAAGATACGTCATAAATAACGTCACAGCAAAGGACTATGCGTCTCAATACGACATCACAGTGCATAAAAAAATTATCAAAAAAATATGTCTCTAATATATCAAAGTGACGTGTCCTCTATAAGTCATCTAAACAAATAAAGTGTAAGCACAAACGTTCCAAACTTAATATGTTCATAGCCGGCAAGTTCAAAGGATATGTACGTTAATTTCAAGACAAAAACTTCCATTTTGTACAAATGTTTTCGTATTCTACTAAAAATATTTATACAATATATCCATACTGTACCTTCTCAGCGTTAAACCAAGTGGACTGTCAGAAAACCTTCAAGAAATATGGAAAACTTGAAGCAAAATCAGCAAAATAATATGGACTGTATAGTTACATTGAGAACATCACATATTAACACATTTATAAAGTTTGTGTTTGTTAATCCTAAGTTATCAAGTCTTTATTCCATGTTTTAAACTCTCTGTTATATAGTTCTAACTTCCTGTTATATAGTTCTAACTTCCTATTATTTAGTTCTAACATCATGTTATATAGTTCTAACTTCCTGTTATATAGTTCTAACTTCCTATTATATAGTTCTATCTTCCTATTATATAGTTCTAACTTCCTATTATATAGTTCTAACTTCCTGTTATAAAGTTCTAACTTCCTGTTATATAGTTCTAACTTCCTGTTATATAGTTCTAACTTCCTATTATATAGTTCTAACTTCCTGTTATATAGTTCTAACTTCCTGTTATATAGTTCTAACATCATGTTATATAGTTCTAACTTCCTGTTTTAAAGTTTTAACACCATGTTATAAATGTCTTACTCCCTGCTCTTAATTTGTAACTCCCCGTTATTAATTTCTAACTCCTTGTTATTAAGTTCTAACTCCTTGTTATTAATTTCTAACTCCCCGTTATCAATTTCTAACTCCCTGTTTTTAAGTTCCAACTCATTGCTAGTAAGTGCTATTTACTAGTTGCTGTAGTCTTCACTCCCGTTAATGAAGATATATTAGTACCTGTTATTTTTTGTTTTTAATAAATTTCTTCATGTAACTGTCTTCTAATGTATCAAAGACACAGAAAAAATTATTTTACTCCACACTTTCTTATACGACGACCGTATGGTATTCAGGGTGATTACTTTAAGGTTACTTACGACGAGTCTTTCACTTGTATAAGCCCTCCTCGTAACACAGCGTTTCTTTTACAGTTCTTATACGCTGTTAACATAAAAACGTAAGTGTTTCACCAAAATATTGTGGCATACATTTAAAACATCTTAATTATCATTTTGTTTTACAGTTGTTCCTCAGACTTAATCATTACCTGGTTTAACCAATGGCTCGCAGAGTCAATTCATGTATCTATGTGTAAAACAGTTGTGTTGTTCGTGGACAAACACAATCACTGTGTATAAAATTGGTTTCTTTAATTCTAATTTTGGCTTCAATAAGATCATAATATTCTACAAGCAGTATCCTATTTGGCCTCTCTTTCCTAGATATTCCAGAAAATCCCAACCTTTTCTAATTCAGGTTAAATTTGACATTTTTCCTCAAATAACAACAACTACCTTATCCAAACGGCATTTTTTCGTACTTTGTCATCGTTCTTAACGGATAAACTAATTGTAGTATGATTATCGGTATTTTTACGAGTTGACAACAGTGAAGAGATGCATACCAGTCAACCTTCTAAAAGCTTTATACTACTCATTTAACTTACAAAGATTTACACAATCAACCTCAAATAGCTTTATACCATCCAATTACATGTTATTGAAAGTATTAAATTAATTGTATTATACTGATTTTTTTTACTACTTTTTAAAGTGACATAACTTCCAGAATTGATTACAGTTTAACCTCCTAAAAAGCTTTATACATTTTAACCACTCTACAAAAATTCAGGAGAATCACCAACCTAAAACATTTACAAAATCAACCATTGTACAAATATTTAGGTAAATAAACCTCCCTATAAATATTAAGGTTGATGAACCTCATGACATAATGAGGAAATAATACACTTCCTTGTGTACTATGAATATGAACCTATTAATTGTGCTCATTGATGTGCCTTTTGATTTTATTTCGAGTATCCCGGTTCTCTCTTTGAGTGCTTTGACTTGGGTTTGACATAGATTAACATCACGAGTGTTGTCGACGAAGCATAAGTTAACAAGCCTTATAATGTCAAAACACCTTTTTAGTCTCTCTTTACTTTTTCTAGGGTCTCCATGTAAACATTTCTTTTTTGCATAGTTTGCCCTAGTTTCACTAATTTTGAATTTGAAATACCCTTTTCCCCTCTGTATGCTCGGTAATCAAGACAGTTTATGAAAGATAGTGAATGTCCAGCTTTGAAGTAACATTGCTATGAACGTACAGACCACCTGTCGTTACAAGCCTGTCGTTACATTGCTATGAACGCACAGACCACCTGTCGTTACAAGCCTGTCGTTACATTGATGTCTAACTTATTCCTACCTGTAATTCGGCTAAACTCCACGAGTTTCGACTCGGATTCTTCGTCCAGAGGATCTACCAGTGGTTGGTACTGATTATTGTTACTTAATTCGGTCCCGTCCTGGTCCAGTCGCTGTTCAAACCTCAAACCGTCCTAAGATAAAGATAACAGTTAAAAAAAATGTATTTACTATTTCACCTTCATCTTCGTATCTGTCTACAAAATTTTGGTCTTATAAAGAATATATCATATTGATTTATAGACAAATAAGATTATTTTTGCGTTTAACAATATAACCATACAAGTCTACTCAACTACATGTGCATTATTAGGTATGATTATCAAGTCAGAGAGATCTCTTTGTGAGATATATGACATGTCCTTTTCCAGATATCCCATTTAATTTGGTTAAAGAGATATCTCATAAATTTTATGAAATATTGGATGTAATCGCAAGAAGTCTTGTTTTTCAAATGTCACATGATATATGTTATATCTTTCATAAAAATAACAAGCGTACATCACAAAGTATACGGGATTGATTATAGAATGTTTTAGATAATTTATAAATCGTAATTACTTATTGTTTTGCTTTATTTCCATCGTAAAAGGTATATAATAAAGTAAAGATATCAGTAAATACCAGTATAGACATGTATTATTATTTCAATCAGATTATTGTATTGCTATTAAAAGTTTGGATGACTTGCCATATATTACAAATTGATATAAACATATAACAAATTCGTTCATGCACTAAACCTAAATATAACACATTTTCCGACGTACAATACTCAACACATAACTACATATTTTGTACAAAACACAAATACATGATGAACACTTCAGATACAGAGATAAAAACACATTAGTATACATTTGCTACAGAAACGAAACACAGTATACATAACACAGCCTTATATTTTTTTGTAGAAACACGGTATATTACTTAACAGGTTATACAAAATCATTCAACATGACTTTATTCTTAATATCAAAAACACAACACGTGACTTTGAACTTTATATAGAAAAACAGATATATCATTTCATACTTCATACAGAAATATAACACAATATTTAACAAATCATACACATAGCACATTACTTTGCACTCACACAAAAACACGTCATTATTTTACAATTCATACTTCTTAATGAAACACAACAAAACATGTTATACTTCATTCAGAAACACCTTTCCGCTTCAAGGATTGATCAACGTAATTGTTCAGGTAATATATACGGTATTAACGGAAAACCATCTTGTTCATCAATTTGAAAAACCTTTATCTTTGCATATTTTCTTCATGGGCGAATAATTTATAGGAATACTCACCAGTCTGTTGGAGTGTGCCACATTGTTATTGAACTTGGTGACGGCAGTATGTCTGGCCTCGCCGTACTGCATATACCCCTTCCCATTGGACGGTCCCATTGGCTCTTCTGGGAACACATACCATATTCCATGTCCCTGAAACACGTTTATTTAATGGAATGTAAAATACTTTAAAAATTATTGACGTTTTGAAAATGGTTTTGAATTTTTGAAAATGCGAATGCACTTAATTGGTTCGTTGAGTCAAATTACAACGACACATGTTGTTTTCAAAATCAACGAAATGCGCTTTATATAATTTACGAAATCCAAATTATTATAGAAAATGTCATTTTCGTTCTACCATATAACTTATACAATTTGTAGGTCGAAATTAGCATAGAACTGGTTCATACTTTGCCGCCGGCTGCAACGTTATTCTCAAGCACAGTCAGAGGGTTGGTGATCCAGAATGTTGATGGCTTCCTGAAACAACAGCAATAGTTTATTTTATCACCCTTTTCTCGGAAAAGTTACATACAAATCATCAACATTTAAGTTACACTATAGCATAGGGTTTTGTTTTCTTCCTCATATTACGAATACTTTACAAACATAACAATTTCATAATAATCATATCAGGAACGGATTCGATTCCCTATCCAAATTCTAGTAATTTCACGAATTACGGTGACTGTAAAATAAGAAAACGACAACAGCTTAGTAGGCGTGAGTTTTTTTCCATTTCCTTATGACTATGACATAGGTTAATTACATGTTGTCAGTGGGTATAAGGTCGCCAAACAGTTGTCCTGCTCCAAGGTTTCCGGATATTGTTGTCCATTTCTCCCCACCATCCTCCAGGAAAAATCCGTGACCGATGCTGTCGAAGCAGATATTATCCATCACCTAAAACAAATTATTCATCGTATACACCAGATCAGTATCGTCCAAAAAATTACGTTAGTAATTAACTTATTCAATCTCAATATATTTAGGGAGAGAAAGCAGGGTTCATTCATTTAGCCTTTTCCTTTTTGGTGACATCAAGAGGGATTTTTGTATTATAACACAGTTTGACGCGTTGACTGCGATATCCAATGAGAATACTTTTGATATACGTATCACGTGGCATTGTTTACCATAGCAATTAGTTGACGCATGCTCAGCGACACCTACTGAGTTTTGCTTACCTTTACTAGTGCAGTGTGACCCGCGATCAGTCGTACCTGTTCTGATTGTTTTACCGTAGGTGGTGTAAACTATGGCAACTACCTCAAATTGTTTACCATTCCTTTAGCTTTACATTTTCGAACACAGAGACACCTCGTGGGCAAAAACCTGCATTAGCAGCGTATGAAGCAACACGGTCACACTTTGTGGAGGTGTTATGAGCAGATTGGATTGTGACGTGAAGAGAGACGCTGGGTGGAAGTTGCATTCCTTACCTGAACCCCGTGGGTGCCGTGTACGGTGACACATCTAGCGTACGATTGGTGGATTGCGTTCCCACGGGCGTATGTAGTGGAGGGGTAGAGATTCAGATCCTTCACATCTTCACAGAGATGCCAGTGTATTGGGTAATTCCCTACAACAGAAACGCTGCTTTACCAAAACAATAGGGACCCGATATTTATTTTAGATTGGTAGGACAATTATTATCAAATCTACTTATTTAAACCGCATTATTGAAAGCGGAGTCAGAATTTAAATATTACAATACCTGTGGATGTAGACTGTCCCATATGTGTGAGTTCCGCGCCCTCAATGTGGAAGTCCTTAAATCCCTTCAAAACCTAAAAGCAGAATTATTTCTTTGAAGTTAGAAGCATTTTGACTTAAGGATCCCTGTCCCACTACACTGTAGTTGTTCCTATATACAGTAACCTTCCCTCCTTAACGTCTGTTTAGATATAACTGTAGCACATTAGACCCGGACCAATCCCGTGGACTAGGTAGCTCAGTCGGTTAGAGCAATAGTATAACAGTTAGACCCGGACCAATCCCGTGGACTAGGTAGCTCAGTCGGTTAGAGCAATAGTATAACAGTTAGACCCGGACTAACCCCGTGGACTAGGTAGCTCAGTCGGTTAGAGCAATAGTATAACAGTTAAGTCCCGCAAGGTAGGATTCTCTTTTTAGAAATGATTTATCAAAAATTAAAGTCATGCCGGAAAGTTATTTCCAAACTTCAGTATGTTTTGGCAGTGGGACGGGCATCCTTAAGGTAATATTGTGAAAAGCTCGTCAGTTAGCCAACATTTTCTACTTTATTTATATGCAATGAATCGACCGAGACCAAAATATTAGGAATGCTTTAATGCGTTGAATTGCTAATTTACGTCTTTAATTTGTCCTGCCTTCTATACTTATTTACCTTGATATGACCGCCGAATTCGTCTGCAAAGCTTTCCATTACACCTTCAATAACCACATTCCTGGTTAAGACAGCAACCTCAGCTCGCATGTCAACGTTCTTGTAAATTTCTCCGTAATGTGTAAATTTCGGCGCAACTATCAACAAGTTTTAAATTGATATTCATGAACTTTTAAAGCACTATTTTCAAAAAGAGGAAGCAATTGCATTGTCTTACATTAAAAAAAATGTGAAAATGGTTCAGTTCATTATAAGATTACAAAATGGATTCATTTACAAAAAGGGTATCTACAGATCACCGGTTTATCCAAATAATGAATTTGTAAACTAGAAATTTCGTACATGTAAATATGATGGTATATGTTAATATATGCTATACTATAATTACTAATATATATTGATATAAATATATTGAGCAAATACAATATACGTTCGACATTAAGATGGAAACTAAGGCAGACAATTACGCAGGATCCTTAGGTACATTCTACGTAAGGAGACAGATTTACTGCTATTCCACTCCTTACAATCGGTCCTGAGACGGTTCCTATTACAGACACTAACTGTACACCCTGAGCTAGTTACTGTGACCTAATTACGGTCAATGATGACCTGGTTACTGACACAGATACTGTTTAAACTGAACTAGTTAATGTGACCTACTTACGGTCTATCCTGTCTTGTTACTGACACAGATAATGTATACACAAAACTAGTTACTGTGACCTAATTACGGTCGATCCTGACCTGGTTACTGACAAAGATACTGTTTAAACTGAACTAGTTACTGTGACCTACTTACGGTCTATCCTGTCCTGTTACTGACACAGATACTGTATACACAAAACTAGTTACTGTGACCTACTTACGGCCAATGTGGACATGGTACACTGTTGCATATCCTGTATACACTGAACTAGCTACTGTGACCTACTTACGGTCAATGTTGACATGGTAACTGTTACATATACTGTATACACTGAACTAGCTTCTGTGACCTATTTACAGTCGAACCTGACCTGGTTACTGTTACTGATACTGTATACACTGAACTAGTTACTGTGACCTACTTACACTCGATCCTGACCTGGTTACTGTTAAAGATACTGTATACACTGAGCTAGTTACTTTGACCTACTTACGGTCGATCCTGACCTTGTTACTGACACAGATACTGTATAGCTGACCTAGTTACTGTGACCTACTTACGGTCGATCCTGACCTGGTTACTAAGACAACCGTCACAGTCCATCACTTTGCCGACTTCCACCTGCTCCCAGTCGTAGTCAGTTGACGTTATAATGATGCGGTCCCCTGTAGAATACAATAATATAATAATAAAACCTCGTTATACTGTCACCAGTTTTCCAGAGAAATGTTGGCAGTATAAACGGGTTTGAGAAAAATATCAAGGAATTTTTTTAGACAGGGATCTTGAAATTCGTTCACGTTTAACATTGTGGTAAACGAAACGAATGACATAAATAGTAATTGACTTGGCACGAGAGAAAACTTATTATACTTCACCTGAAAGGCAAACTATTTCATGGAGATGGAAAGCTGAGAAGAGGTTTCGTCTCGAAGAGACAATAAAATTATCATTTCACGGTTGGAATGTTTATTTCAGCGTCATGTTTCGAATTGTTCGTTTTGATAGGGAAATAGTCGTGAAACTATAGAACGGTAAATTGAGTTATATACCTTGAAAAATAGTATGTTCATGTTGTTTTCCCTTTATATAAGGACAAATACGCAAAAGTGTAATATTTATATAGTATGGTTCTAATCGACTGATCGATGCAATATGAGTATTTTACAAAAGGTGAGACGTTTGCTGTTTATAAAGCACTATTTATCGGAGTGCCATATGCTTTTTTTCAAAATATTCTATACAAACGGATAGCATTTGACAAAATATCAGAACTTTCAGTGCAAAAACTGTATTACTTTATCCAATGTGGTTTTTGAAGAAAACGCAGTTATTTTGTTCAGTTGGCGACTCTAAGTTTCATTGCGTTTATAAATCATGGGCACTAAAAGGAAAGGAAAACACTTCTAAAGCAAGTATGTGTCTTGCGTGAAGCGTTGTTTTCTTACTTGAGACGGGCATATGGATGATCATAAAACATTGTTATCGTACAAAAACAATAGTATACCTGTTTTCCAGGAAGTTACGTCATCTATAACACTGATGGTTGGGCAAGACTTGGCTATGTGAGTGACCTGGAACTCGACAAATGATTTGCCATGACCTCGGGAACTGGTGTAGCTGAACACGAAGTATTTGAGTCCGTGTTCCTCGGAAATGTACGAGGCTGTAGAAGTCTGGTGTATACCTCCGACTTTGTAGGGTTCGAATCCTTCCACGGTGTTAGAAGTGTCACCTGGGGAAAAGAAAACACAGGGACTAATAATAAACTGAAAGTAGAATTTGAGGCTTTTGAAACCCAAGCAGTCTGACACATCGCGCCATTGTGTCTGGCCATGTATGAATGCACGTTATATGCTGTTATTTGTATGGTTTTTTCACGACAACTATTTCATTGAGAATGGTGAGAATAGGTAAGAAAGCAGAAATCAGACGTCTATTAGATACCTTTGGTTAGGATCATGGCGAACCCATCGTAGAACATGAGGTCCCGGATCTGACTCTTTCCTGTTACGTCTCCGTACCCAAGCGTTTCCAAGGCATCATAGAAGCGCGACCTGTTCATGGCATTCTCCCGGTCTACTATAAACTTGCGCACAGCGATAGACACTACGTTACCATCCGGAATCGCTACAATGAGAAACAATAAATTTGTTGTTTATTTGAAACAACACTTTAGCAAATAATATATATGTAAAACAAGAAATGTTGTAAAAGTATTTTCTTCAGTTTCTTTTTTTTTTATCTATTTGCACAATACTTCCTAATATAACACCGTTTTATTAGTCTGTGTACATAGGCCCTGATAACCCTAAATAATGTTTGTGTCGACGGATTTGTATGTTGACGGGTCGTTATTTGTGTGCTCATGGGCCGTGATTACCCTAAATAATTGTTGTGCTGACAGGTCGTGATAACCAAAAATACTTTTCTGTGTTGACGGGTCATGGCAACCCAAAAGATATTGCTGTGTTGACAGGTCGTAAAAATACATGTAATGACCTTGTATATTATGAATTAGGTAGACTTCCAATGTATATTGTTCGGAAAATGAAAATATTAAAATACTGGGTTAAAGTGAAAGAAACAGA
>JAUMHH010194057.1:0-13889 GCA_032359455.1 Chlamys rubida
AGGTCCCAAATTTAGTCGCCTCTTACGATCATGCAATTGGGGGCAGCAGGTACAATTCTTACGCCCTACCTGCAGGATAAGATTTTAATACGAGTTATGATATAGAACAGGAGTTATGATTTGGAACACGAATTATTATATTGGACACGTGTTATAATAAGAAACAAGAGTTACGATGTGAAACGAGAGTTATGATCAGGAAAACGAGTTATGATATGTACATGTGCTATTTTATGGAATACGAGTTTTGATATGAAAAACGAGATATGATATAGAACAAAAGTTATGATATAGAACACGAGTTATGATATGTACATGAGTTATGATAAGGAACACGAGCTACGATATGGAACGAGAGCTATGATTTTGAGCACGAATTATGATATAGAACAAAATTAATGATAAAGAACACGTGTTATCATCAGGAACCCGAGTTATAATATAGAACAATAGTTTTCATATGGAACCCGAGTTATGATATGATACACGATTTACGATATGGAACACGAGTTATGATATGGAACACGAGTTATGATTTTTAATACGAGTTATGATATAGAACAGGAGTTATGATATAGAACAGGAATTATGATATGGAACACGAGTTATGAGTTTTAATACGAGTTATGATATAGAACAGGAGTTATGATTTGGAGAACGAGTTATGATTTGGAATACGATTTATGATATGGAACATGTGTTATGTTATGGAACTCGAGTTTTGATATAGAAACGGAGTTATGATATGGAACATGAGTTATGATATGGAACACGAGTTATGATATCGAACACGAGTTATGATATGGAACACGAGTAATGATATGGAACATGAGTTATGATATTGAACACGAGTTATTTTATGGAACACTAGTTTTGATAAGGAACACGAATTATGATATGGAACAAGGGTTATGATATAAAACATGAGTTTTGATATGGAACACGACTTATGGTATAGAACACGTTTTATGATATGGAACACGAGTTATGATATGGAACAAGAGTTATGATATGGAACATGAATTTTGATATGGAACACGACTTATGGTATAGAACACGTTTTATGTTTTGGAACACGAGTTATGATATGGAACAAGAGTTATGATATGGAACATGTGTTATGTTATGGAACTCGAGTTTTTATATGAAAAACGAGATATGTTATGGAGAACGAGTTATGATATAGAACAGGAGTTATGATAGGGAACACGAGTTACGAAATAGAACAGGAGTTATAATATGGAACACGAGTTATGATTTGGACCCCGAATTATGATATAGAACAGAGGAGTTATGTCATGGAACTCGAGTTTTGATATGAAAAACGAGATATGATATGGAGAAGGAGTTATGATATGGAGAACGAGTTATGATATAGAACGAGAGTTATGATATTGAACACGAGGTATGATTTGGAATACGAGTTATGATAAGGAACACGAGTTATGATATAGAACATGCGTTATGTTTTGGATTACGAGTTTTGATACGGAAAACATGTTATGATATGACGAAGGAGTTATTTTATGAAACAGGAGTTTTGATAAGGAGCACGAGTTATGATATGGAACAAGAGTTATGATATTGAACACGAGTTATGATATAGAACAAGGGTTATGATATAGAACACAAGTTATGATTTGGAATATGAGTTTTGATAAGGAACACGAGTTATGATATAGAACAAGTGTTATGATATAGAACACGACTTATGATTTGGAATACGAGTTATGATAAGGAACACGAGTTATGATATAGAACATGCGTTATGTTTTAGAATACGAGTTTTGATACGGAAAACGTGTTATTATATTGAGAACGAGTTATGCTATTGAATACTAGTTATGATACAGAACAAGAGTTATGATATGGAACATGAGTTATGATATAGAACACGAGTTATAATAGTGAATACTAGTTATGATATTGAATATGAGTTATGATATTGAATACTAGTTATGATATTGAATACTAGTTATGATATTGAATACTAGTTATGATATTGAATACTAGTTATGATATTGAATATGAGTTATGATATGGAACATGAGTTATGATATGGAACATGAGTTATGATATTGAACACGAGTTATGATATGGAACACGAGTAATGATATGAAACATGAGTTATGATATTGAACACGAGTTATGATATTAAATACGATTTATGATATTGAACACGAGTTATGATATTGAACACGAGTAATGATATGGAACATGAGTTATTATATGGAACACGAGTAATGATATGGAACACGAGTTATGATATTGAACACGAGTTATGATATGGAACACGAGTTTTAATATGAAACATGAGTTATGATATGGAACACGAGTAATGATATTGAACACGAGTTATGATATAGAACACGAGTTATGATATTGAACACGAGTTATGATATAGAACAAGAGTTATGATAATGAGCACGAGTTATAATAAGGAACAAGAGTTATGATATGGAACACGAGTTATGATATGGAACACGAGTAATGATATGGAACATGAGTTATGATATAGAACACGGGTTATGATATGGAACACGAGTTATGATATGGAACACGAGTAATGATATGGAACATGAGTTATGATATAGAACACGAGTTATGATATTGAACACGAGTTATGATATTGAACATGGGTTATGATATTGAACACGAGTTATGATATTGAACACGAGTTATGATATGGAACATGAGTTATGATATTGAACACGAGTTATGATATGGAACATGAGTTATAATATAGAACAAGAGTTATGATATAGAACAAGGGTTATGATGTAGAACACAAGTTATGATTTGGAATACGAGTTATGATAAGGAGTATACAGAACCTAAATGCATGATGCATAGGAAAACAACAAGTTATCTTTAATGGATTAAACGTATTAATGATATAAGCTGACATGCTGACTACACCATTTAATGATATATATCGCCATCCACTAGTGGATTTCTGAGTATTCTTTTTAAACATGTATGATTCAGTTTAAAGTGACAATGGGTTAAGTAAGATAATTGATTATGCATATCGTTCTACTGGACTGTTTCACAGGTGACGCTAAACGTTAATCGACCTATTCAAAAATATCAAAATTTGAAATCGAGGTAGGGAAGCATCATAGCCTAGACATTTTACACATGTTTATTGTGTAAACATGTTGTGCACCCCTCTGCCTCACCCACAGCAGTGTTCAAATCTGTTAACATGTGACAGCCAACCAATCTGATAAATATATCTTTAGACAATCAATGAATTACTTCCAGATAGTTCGTTATTATTGATTAGATAATTGTACGCAAACATGTCACAATACCAGTACATAAAACGTAATTAATAACACGAAGAACTGTGGATGGAATATTGTATTAAAGGTAATGGCCATTAAATATATGTCAGAATATATCAATACAACGTCAAAACTAGAATAGGGTTCATTTAAGGTTCAGGACTATCACATGATCACCTTTCATAAAAAAATGAGTAGAATTCAATGGGAGTCATACTGGGATTGCAAATGAATAGCAACGTTCACAAAACACTTATACATAAAGTGGAACCGATATTGATATAAGGTTACGAAAACAGAAAACTGTTTTAAATGTCGGGGTACTAAACACGTATTATAGCAAAATTATTAAGTCGATGCGGATAGCTAATCAGATTATCTAGGTATATATGTGATGCACATCAAAATATGCATTTATCAAGGATGCATTCATGACTTTTGAGTTATCCATGGATATAAAAGCTGCACAAGACCCTCTTAATAAATCAGGCATGTTAGGACTGTATACAGGCCGTCTCAGTGAACCAAAGGTATGAAGGCTGTAAAAAGACTATTTTTAAAAGTAAACGATATGTACTAAGGGGCATACAGATTGCTTCAGAAATCCATGTATATGAAAGCTGTACCGAGTTTCTTTTAAGTAAACCTGTCTATGAAGGCTGTTCAAACTCTTCAAGTAAACCGTGTATATGGAAACTGTAGACAGACAACACAAACCATAACTATGGAGGTTGTATACAGGCTGGTGAACAGGTTGTCATAGTTCACCAGGAACAATAAAGCCGTTTTAGTAAACCATCTATATAAGGGAAGTATCAGGTTTTCTCCGTAAATAATGTATATCCATGATGAATATTAAGGCAATAAAGAGACTGCCTTAGTAACAGGGTCATGCTATATAGACAGACTACGTAAACCATTACATTAAGACTATACAGAGATTTTCTTAGCTCACAGGTTGAGCTTTATTGAACAAGTAGTATTTATATTAATAGCAATATAGTTAAGCTGTACACATGCTGTCTACACAAACCTGTGTACTGACTGTTTTAGTAAACCGGGTAACTGGAGGTTGGATAAGATGTTCCTAAGCTTATCAGGTATATGGAAAGTTAAACAAATTGTTTTCCTCATAGCTAATACCTTACTTACAATATCAAATATCTAAGGTATATACATGATGTGGACCCGCTTTATAAACCAATTTTAGATAGTATACATATTATCTATCTAAACAAGGAGTAACAATGCTTTTCGAAAAATATTCTGACTATAACAAGTAAATGAATGCTTTACACGCGATAAACCAGGTAGAGAGAGACTGTATACACACTATTTATCTAAAACCATTACAAGTTAGAGTGAATATTGTCTTTGGAACGATAAATGGCTGCAGTGGCGGATCCAGAAACCTATCTCGGGGTTTTCCAAATTTCCAGTGGGGTTTCCATGTGGGGAAAATTTTAGGAAAATGGTGAAAATACATGATTTTTAAAGAAAATTCTCAGGGTGGTAGGGTTTCTTGAAGCCCAAAAAACCCCTCTGGGTACGCCACTGGGCTGTAAAGGGTAAAATAACCTCATTATGTATATACAGGCTACCAACTATCTTACAAAGTCTGGCAGTATATTATAAACGTAGATTATGTTACCTTCCTGGGAATATAAAGGCTAAATAAAGACAGTCTATATATAGCTACCTTAACTTGATTCTACAGGATTTACACAAATTAACTTACCTGCCCGGGAATATAACACCTACATATAGACACTTTAACTAAACCTGACAGTTCATGATGTAAACAGATTATCGAAACTGCCCAGGAATACACAGTCTACATAAAGACAGTCTACCTGAACCTTGTTGAACAGGATGAAAACAGATTATCTTACCTGAATGGGAACTGAACCTGATTGTAAAGGACCTACTCAGATTATCTTACCTGAATGGGAACTGAACCTTGTTGAACAGGATGAAAACAGATTATCTTACCTGAATGGGAACTGAACCTTGTTGGACAGGATGAAAACAGATTATCTTACCTGAATGGGAACTGAACCTGATTGAACAGGATGAAAACAGATTATCTTACCTGAATGGGAACTGAACCTGATTGTAAAGGACGTACTCAGATTATCTTACCTGAATGGGAATATATAGTGTACCTGTAGACAGTCTAACTAAACATGATTGCAAAGGACACGCATAGATTACCCTACCTGTCCGTGAATATATAGTCTACCTGTAGACAGTCTAACTAAACCTGATTATAAATGACATACATAGATTACACTACCTGTCCGTGAATATATAGTCTACCTGTAGACAGTCTAACTAAACCTAATTGTAAATGACATACATACATTATCTTATCTTCCTGGGAATCTACAGCCTATATAGCCAATCTACCTGAACATGTTAGTACTGGATATACATAAGACTACTGAACTGAATCAGGTAAATCAAATAAAATAATCTAATGCACACACTATATTTCTACACAATGGATAAAAGGTTTTGTACGTTTTATGACTATATCAGGTATACTAATGCTGTGCATACACTGTTTACAAAAACCATTGACACCAAGACAAAATCGTACCTTCAGAGATTTGTTGTAGAATGATTCCTAAGTAGACTAGGTGTATACAGACTGTTTACCCCCCGGGCCTAGCTGTAGAGAGATTGGGTATGCATAGCGAATATGTACAAAACTTTTGACGAACTTGGCTGTAGGAAGTGTGTCTAGCTATACTGGGTATGAATACGGGTTATTTAAATGAACTTGGCTGTACAGAGAATGTCTCACTAGACCGAGTATGTCTACTAGGTGTAGGCAGACTTTTTAAACGGACCTGGCTCTAGAAATATTTTCTACCTAGACTAGGTATGTATACCATCCCTATACAGGCTACTAAATGGACGTGGCTGAAGTGACATTCTCTAACTAAACCGAGTATGTGCACAGACTATTTAACTGAACCTGGCTGTAGATATATGTACTAAATGGACGTGGCTGCAGAGATATTCTTCAACTAGATCACTTGGTGTGTACAGTCTATATACATATGCAGATCATTTAATAGAAATTAACTGTATGAAGATTATCTAATTAGACCATTTATTCACAGTTAACTTACAGACTATCTGATGTCGAAAGCCAAACAAAACCTGTGCTCTGTTAAGGACGTATCCGTGGTAGAAAATAGCAAAGGAAAGACAACGTTTAAAGTTCTCAGGTTTTGTCAGGCGAATATTGTACATCATATTCACAAGGATGACGAGTCTCACTACTAAGGTATTTAGTGGGTTATCGAATCTAGAGCGAGTCTCAAAGAATGGGCACGGCCAGAACAGCCCTATGATTAGCGCTTACCTTATCCTCGCTAACCATGGTGTGACCTTCGAGATCCAAATATAGATTCGACGCTGTGATGCAGTTCAGTAGTCATTACTGTGTATTTTTTTTATAAAAACAATCCGCGTGTATAAATATATCTGTATATAAAATGTTGAAAAGGTCAATTTGTGGTATTTATATTAAGAAAATATCAAATTATAATGCATGTCAACACTAATACTTAATGTGTGATGGTCTCGTTAGCCTTTGTGTAGTCCGTCCAGAAGCGTATCTTGCCGTTGGAATTTGGTACTGTCAACATTCCTATATATCAATCTGAAAGTCATTCTATCAGAGAAATCATCGAGTTGTTCCTCTTTTAAAATACGGCATTGTGATATGCCTATTAGCAACTTTTTAGCTTTCAGCTTGACTCATACCCCCTAAAAGTAGTCAAGACCAGCAAATCAGTTCGAATGAAAGCTAACGGATCAAACGATTTTCGCTACATCTATAGCCAAGCAAAGAATTTTGAAGATTTCTCGCGACATACATTTTTCGTTAGATTTCCCCCTCCTTGCTACATGTACGTCTGACATGTGTCGTATAGGATCAACGAATTCTTTTGTAACCTTTGGTAACGGTGTGTGTGTCTGCAGTCCAACATGCAGTCCGTAATGTATAACAGGCATCCAAACTCGTGATGATTAGTTATCACGTTTATCTAACTCTCATTAGTTACTTTTCAAATTGTAAAAGACAGTCGGTTAACCTTGTGTCTTTATACAACTTAAAGATTAACTAACTCGAGTTAGATAAACATGATAACCAACAACCACTCGTTAGGGAACCTCTATATCTATATATATGAAGTCACCGTTCAATCCTCTCCCCGAAGATCATCGAACCCTACACTGTCGCGTTCATTAGAGCTGCGCTGATAAAACTAAGAAATGTCCTATTCTGGTCATATTCATCTGACCCTGACTCATCCACGAAATCCTCATTCATTTTAGCTTTATTGGCTCTTAATCCCTCGGTTTTACTCTCCTTACGAAAATGTCTGATAAAATAATCATAAAAGCATTATTTTTTCCGAACGTTTCATATTCTCCAGACCAACAATCAAATATATAATCGGAATATTAACATAACTCATAACAATAATTTGGTGTGGCACTTGGTACTTCGTAAGTCGTTTCTAGGAGAAGGTCTATATATGACAAGACCTGATTCGTGTTAAACCAGCGCAAAACTATAATTCATTCCGCTTAAAGTCTGCAAACATCCCCATTAGTGGAAATAAGATGTCTCTCTATTTAAAAGGTACAGCTACTTCACCTTCGTGTCGATCCTGTAGAACAGTATGACAGATTTCAATCTTATTTCTGGTGTATTTACACTGTAAATGTTAAACTAAAATTGGGTCATATACGATTTTGATTTCACCACATGCATGTTACTAAATTGGCAAATATTGAACTAAACAAGACCGGAAGTAAGCTATCTACAAACAGAATAGGACATTTCAATTGTGAAGGAGTTCCGTCTTAAAATAACAAGTTAAATAGCCATCGTGTTCCACACAAGCATAACAAATTATATAGGTTACAGACACATATGTTCAACTTAACACATAACACATTTTATCGGTTACAGACACATGTTCAACTTAACACATAACATGGAGAGTTGTGCGCTCAAGTCGTACCTAGGCTAATTAATATTATTCAATTTTGAAGGAGTTCCGTCTTAAAATAACAACTTGAATAGCCATCGTGTTCTATAACCGTTCCACACTAGCATAACACATTATATCGGTTACAGACACATATGTTCAACTTAACACATAACACGGATAGTTGTGCGCTGAAGTCGTACCTAGGCTAATTAATATTCAAGATCGTGCCTTGCTTTAGATACATAGAGGTATTTTAGGAATATGCTATATATCAATATATATAAATGTACTATATTATCGATATATAGTATGTCTTAAGTTTAACATACATATGTTTAACTGTAGTTTCCAACAACGCATATCGACATGTCATGCCAACAATACTTCAAAGGGTTTCATGTTTAATGTCCTTGATTTCAATTACGTCACCATGTCATGGTGTCATTTAAACTTACTTCTAGGGGACACACAGATGAATGAAGCCTGTAATAATTTAAAACGATTGATTGAAGGCTAATCGCTGACTTCCTGTCTGATCAATAAAGAATTTGTTTACCAATTCTTAATAAAGAATATTTACAAAAACATTGATAATTGTTATTGTGCATATACAAATATAATATCCAGTATGAAAGGCAGTCTTTAAACGATACAGCGTTTAACATTCAACATGCAACAACATGCACAAGGTCCCAAACTCCCTTGAATATTCAGAAATTGTTTAACACCTGCACTTGGCATGTGTTAAAGACACGAGGGGGACAGTGCACACAAAGCATATTTCTATTATCATGATAAAATGTTCAACGGCGCAGTTTTCAACAAGGACGCAGTACTGAATATCTCGCCCACTCATATTTCAAATCATGTACAGGTGTGTACAAATACTACGTGTATTTAAAGGACAACTTCATTGTTTTGTTGGTTGCCTAAAACGTCTTTGATCTTCTAATTAATTATATTTTTGATTTTTTTTTTGCCGTTTAGGTAATTCAAATTTTCAGACGGTTATAAGCCAAGACAGCATATAAAACCAGACGAGCCTTTGTCATGGTACATCAAACGACGACTGGTGATTATATTTAATGATCTATATCGGCGTCGTATTGGACTTTCAACTTAACATAAAATCGAACTTTTTATGAGTTCCCAAATCTTTATACTTACCTTCGATCTTCATATATTTTCTCTACTATAACATTTGTTAAACACCCCATACCACTCCACGTATCTCCATTTTGGGGAAACTGAAGGATTTTCTCTCAGCATTTTAGTGTAATTATCTATCTGTCTTAAATTCGTAATTTCAAGATAAAAATTAAGGATATCTTGGACGCTATATCAACATTACTCTTAAACACTTATTCATAATCTGTAAGTTGCTTTAGCCATTTCGTTCCAATATACAATATTAAAAGTATTACATTCTGCAACCAATGTATATACAATTCACAACAAAATATTGAGCACAACAACATTTAGACTTCTACAGCAGTTTTTATTCTAATAAGCTTTGTATAATTTCCATAAATAGTGCTGCGAAATGGAAAACACATGTTGCAGCAAAATGACAGTTTCATCAAAAATTTTGTGAGTTACAAAATATGATTATGTTCTACTGATAGCTTCGTATTTAGGTCAAACCAAATCAAACGTTATACCATACAAACGTAGGTTATCTCTTGTAGATCAACTACACTCTTTCGTATGTTGATTTCCATTGATCTGGTCAAATAGATGAAGTAAATTAAGAATACAATGATAAAATGATATATTGATATGACGTTATTATTTGCCCGAAATGTCGTATTTCTGTTTTCGTTGCTCGTTGTTTTGAATGTTTGAACAGGCATTGGAAGGACAGTTATAAACATGTACCTGAGGGTAATGCAGCACAAAACAAATATTTATTTTACATATAATGAGTCTATGTTACAGCAAAATATAATATGTAAAACATGAGAATGGCAAAATGAAATAAAGAAAGAAAAAAAAGAAGAATGACGATATAGATAAAACCATTATTCGAAATCCAAATATATAAAACTAGGCCAAATATAACAGAAAAAAAATATACAATACGAAAAAAGTGATATTCTTCGTATGACACAACATGGACAATAACGACAACATCACGTCACGAACCTACAGCGTATACCACCTGATGGTGTTTCTGTGGATTTATATCGTTGAGCACAAGACATATAGAATATCAAACTCGTGTTATTTTACTGTTCACACTGGCTTTGTAAACTGGCAGATTAAGATCTTCTATGGGTGACGTCACATATACGATCTGTTTATAGCATGGAGGCACAGTACACATCTGCCCATGCACTACAAATCCTCATGAGTGAATTCCAACGCGATGTAACTTAGTGCTATTTTACGACAGATCGACATATATTCGGTTAAGTCTGTTGTTTTTTCTTTCAACAATCATCAAATAGAGAATATATTTTCAGATGAAAAGTAATTTTCGTAGAAACGTATCTACAATGTACAAAATAATAATAAGATACTATAGTGTGTATATGGTTTAACTCTATTCTATCAGATTCTATTGAGCTTTTCGTTCAGAACCTGTCATTATCGTAATCGCTCCTTGCATTATATTAAGATGAAAATAAAATATATTTCACTCCTCATAAATGATTCAAAGAGATGTTACTTAAATTATGCTATTTTTAGGAGTTACACTTTACGGAAACCAGTTAGGAATTATCACTGTATATCAAATACATTTACCTATCACATTACATTCAAATACAAATAATTAACATACATGATCTACACTTATATCGAGTATTGTGTTGTTGTTGATATAATACTTAATCTAAGGATGTGGTAGAGGTCACGTTATTTTGTTGATATTGCTATACTTGACCTTTATGGAGGACCCTTAATAGCTATCCATTGTGTGTGATACACTACAAAAATACTGCCTGGTACAGGGACATCCTTGACGTTATCTCCGCAGTACATATGTATCATCAACTTAACACTCGTACTCAGGAAATCCGGATTAAGTGACCAAGGAGACCTGGAGTTCAGCTGATAACACATTGGCCAAAGCTAAAAATGGAATGAATTTAATTGCCCTTCAGTTTACTTTATTCAATTGTTAACAGCCCTCCTTATTTAAATGTTCATACATCCGTCCTTATTAAAATGCCTGCGCAGTTTTTCATAATATAAATGTAAATACTGTCTACTTGTTAAATGACCAAACAGTTAGTTTTATTTATATATTCATGCACTCTTCTTCATGTAAATGTCGAAACAGTCGACATTATTTAAATGGCCATCCAATCTACTTTATGCAAATTTCTATACAATTTATGTCAATACACTACATTTTATTTAAATGTCCATACAACATATGTTATTAAATTGCCATACACTCCACTTTATTAACGGTCTACGTTATTTAAATGTCCACACAGTCAACAATTATTTAAATGTCCATACAGTCTGTGTTATCTAAATGTCCATACAGTCTGTGTTATCTAAATGTCCATACAGTCTGTATTTAATAAATGTCCATACAGTCATTTAAATGTCCATACAGTCTGTGCTATTGTAATGTCCAAACAGTCTGTGTTATCTAAATGTCCATACAGTCTGTGTTATACAGTCTGTGTTATTTAAAAGTCCATACAATCTGTGTTATTAAAGTGTCCATACAGTCTATGTTATTTAAATATCCATACAGTCTGTGTTATTAAAGTGTCCATACAGTCTTTGTTATTCAAGTGTCCATACAGTCTATGTTATTTAAATGTTCATACAGTCTTTGTTATTTAAGTGTCCATACAGTCTGTGCTATTTTAGTGTCCATACAGTCTGTGTTATACAGTCTATGTTATTTACATGTCCATACAGTCTGTGTTATTTACATGTCCATACAGTCTGTGTTATACAGTCTGTGTTATATAAATGCTCATACAGTCTTTGTTATTTAAACGTCCATGCAGTCTGTGTTATTAAAGTGTCCATACAGTCTGTGTTGTTTACATGTCCATACAATCTGGGTTATTTACATGTCCATAAAGTCCTTGTTATCTAAGTGTCCATACAGTCTGTGTTATTTAGATGTCCATAAAGTCCTTGTTATCTAAGTGTCCATACAGTCTGTGTTATTAAAGTGTCCATACAGTCTGTGTTATTAAAGTGTCCATACAGTCTATGTTATTTAAATGTCCATGCAGTCTGTGTTATTAAAGTATCCATACAGTCTGTGTTATTAAAATGTTCATACAGGCTATGTTATTTAAATGTTCATACAGTCTATGTTATTTAGATGTCAATACAGTCTATGCTATTTAGATGTCCATAAAGTCCTTGTTATCTAAGTGTCCATACAGTCTATGTTATTTAAATGTCCATACTGGCATACAGTCTATGTTATTTAAATGTCCATACAGTCTATGTTATTTAAATGTCCATACAGTCTGTGTTATCTAAGTGTCCATGCAGTCTGTGTTATCTAAGTGTCCATCCAGTCTATGATATTTAAATGTTCATACAGTCCATGTAATTTAAGTGTCCATACAGTCTGTGTTGTATAAACAACCCTTCACTAATATCTGTATAACATATCAACGGCATTCATTTTATGTAGTGTACTACCTCCCCATCAATCATAGTATTATTTACCAACTCTTAAGGATTGTAAAGTGTTTGGTATTTTCATTTGAAACAATCACATATGGCTAAGAGTAAACAAGTAAATACTAGGTCATATTCGTGGGAGGTTTCCATAAAAATGTATATATTCTGAGTCCTTTTGTGCCAACATTTCATGGGTGACTGATATTTCAAGGTGCACGATGACATATTTGTATCATTAAAGCAGTCGAGTGTATTTTTCAAAATTTAGGTTAGTCACATACACACTGTCGGTATAACGGTAACCGTATCACTATAGTGTACACTGATAAACCCCGCGTGCCAAGTGAAATTCTAATTATGATATAAACATATACACGCTCTTTCATCCATTGTGACATGATGTGTATTTTATTGACTTTAATAAGGTGGTTATATCGACAGAAAAGACACCGGTTATTTCATCTCAATATTCCTTTTATAACAATAATAATAATATTCAACATTTGATAAGGCGCCATTTTCTTGCTTACATAAGCCACTCTAAAACGCTTTACAGTACATAGATATACTATTATTATAATTAACATATACAAAGTGTGTGAAAAGTGTGTTTTGTTGAATGTATCAATTATACATGTATATTTCAGAGGATGAGGATGATGTACAGATGCTGATGATATATGGATGAACATAGTGATGATGATGATGATGATGATAATGATGATGATGATAATGATGATGATGATGATGATGTATGGATGATGAAGATGATGATGATGATACATGGACGACTGTGATGATGATGATGATGATATATGGATGATGATGATGATGATGATGATGATATATAGACGACTATAGTGACGATTATGATGATATATGGATGATGATGATGATGATATATGGATGATGATGATGATGATATATGGCTGATGATGATGATATATGGATGATGATGATAATG
>JAUMHH010194068.1:0-13888 GCA_032359455.1 Chlamys rubida
AAGAATTTATATAGGCTTGCCTGTTATTTGATCCATTTGACCATAACACCATGTCAATAAAATATGTTGAAATGAAATGAAAACAAGTTCATGTTGTTGATCACTCACTCCAACATAACATAAAGCATTTGTATTGGACAGACTTTTAAGTTTCTAGTTGGGTAGGTAACAGTTCATAATATTTCTATGACTTTAATGATAGTTTAGTTAAAATACTTTTGTTTTCTTGTTTTGTACAGATTTTGAAGCATCCTGGCTAACGATTGATATGGGACCTCAACGAGAATTGGTGGATGAGAAAGGGTATGTTAATAAGGCTACTAAAACACTGTGTATCTGTGGCACGGCTCAACATCCAAGGGATTTTCGAAAGTAAATAATATGAAGTCTCACTCCGTTTGGCTGTCCCATACCCTGTAGAACTTACTCCTGTAAAGGAAGCTTAGGTTGGTGCCGGAGGGTGGGGATAGCGACTCATGGATGTTGTTTACCTAGCTTATACAAATCCGAATGAATCAAACAGTGATATGCGACAAGTGTGTGCATATACAACTGCTTTGTACTTACCTTCAAGGCGTCCCTTATTGGGTGACTAGTATCACACGGCCTTGGCTCCTTGTTTTAGACCTACACAAACCGGCTAATGTTTGCCTGTCATTGTGGCACGTTCAAACTGCCAATATTGAATATTTCAGCTTACTTTTATACAGGAGATCCATATTCCTTCTAAGTAGACTGACTTAGCCTGTATTTGTCAGTAAATTTCCCCAATCGTTGCGTTCGTCAATTAACAATAACTGGTCCTCTCCTGTGGCAGTATGTTTAAATGTTGATCCTTAGGATAATAAAGAAATGTCGATATACAATTGTTGATATGGTGTACTAATTTGAGTACTAATCATGGCCAAACAACAGATGAAATCTCACTGCGAGTCTCAACAAGAGTAATTGTATATGAAAATAGATATTAGATAAAAAGGTCAGTTCATGAAATAATTCTGTGTTCGTGAAAACATTTTTATATCAGTGGATTTTTTTCCAGGTATTCCTCCTGGAAGTTGCATTACTCTCTCAGTGTCAATGGTACAAAGATGGACACAAAGGGTGCCCTGATCTTGAACTCTACAGAATTGACCAAAAATCTGCTGACAGTGACAGGGCCTAACTCTGTCCACTACCACCTTGCTAACACAACCAGTCCAGTATCAGCGGAAAATCTCATGTCCCTCAACCTGGCAACAGATGTATCCATTGCCCACACACATCATGTCCAAGAACGGATCAAGGAGGTTTGGCAAAAATACTATGGAGGTAAGGCCTAGCCCGAACTAAGTGATACATTCCCATACAGTAAACATAATTATACTGATGATGTCCGTGTGTCTATCCGTCTGATAGCGTTTCCAGGCTAGTTGCTCCTTGGATTGGAGCCCAACAGAATTTGGAAATAAAAAAGACATTGACCTACTTTCAAGTACACGTAGGTCAAATATGTCAAAAATTCAAACACCTTCTTCTGAAGAACCAAAAGGCCCAACATCGTGATATTTTGTTGGTAACTGCCTGGTTTGGAGTCCAATTGTTAGGCTTTAAGAAACAAATTCAGTCATGCTACCAGGATTGGCTGTGGGATCCAGTGCAGACCACCGCCACGATAACCTACTTGCTACTAGGATTATACCTGAAGTCCCGCTTCACCCCTTTGTATATCCTTCCCAAATCTTAACCGGGACAGATTTGAGATCCCTACCCTATTACCATATATTAAAACCATCAATTAAATGGTGGGCATAAAGAAACAAATATATTCATGTCCTTAGCGTCTTTCTTGCCCCTAGATTTTTGATAAAAGTGGACGTCATTCAACAGGTTATAAATTAAAATAATAATTAATGATCATTCTTTAAATCAAGGTTAGCTATAAAGCCCCTGTGTCTGTTGCTACATTTTAGCTCACATGATTGCTAATGTGAGTTACTGCCATCCGTCTTTGTCCATCGTCGTGCGTCGTCTGTCATTTGTCGTGCGTTGTGCATGGACTTTTAACATTTTTGACTTCATCTCCAAAACCACTGAACCAATTTCAATAAAACTTTGCAGGAGGGTTTCATAGTCAAAGGCTAACCACAAATGTGAATTATATAGATTTAACACCTCAGGGGCCAGAGTAGCGGGGTAAAAGGGGTCAAATTAGCAAAAAATTCAAAAATCTTATTTTCCAGACCCAGATATGCTGGAATCAAAGACTTTTTATCGATTGGAAGGTCCTAAGTTTTTTTTTTTCTCCAAATGATGAATTTCAATTCCCCTGGGTTACCCATTCCCCCTGGCGAATACTATAGTTAATTTAGAGAAAAAAGGTATTTTTTGTATTGTTTGATAAAGTAAAACGATTTTTTTTTTCATCTCAGGTTACCATCAAGTCCCATGGACCTCTTGTTCAATTATTTATGCTAGATTAAAGCGGTCTACATGTATACGAATTATGCTATGAACTTTATGGACGATTATCCATTTGTTTAGAAAGTAGAACAGTTTGTAAATTTGGTAAAGCATTGTTTTTGTTATAAGTACTTAAACATGTTTGAATAATATCTGTCTTGTGACTGCCAAGGAAGTATTGTTCCTTTTCATGCTGATCCTAATTCTATATTGAAGTAATTCATGTGGGCGTTAAGGCCCATTGTTCCTCTTGTTAAACTTCAAACTCATTTTCTCCCTAACCAGTTTCATCGAAGCTTAATGGAAATTAGAAGTGCCCGGTCCTGACCAATTCTTGTTATTTTGGAACCAATATTTTGATACAAATTACAATATTGTCACCTCGGCAGCCACTTTGAAAATCGATTTAGAATTTAAAATCCAATCTAATCAAGCAATTTTCCAAACTTATTGAATTATTGCATGGTTCTAACGAAGCCTTGTTATTTTTGAGCTGATATGAAATTCAATATGTCAACTTTTGTTGTCATGTAGAAAAATAAATTAGAATTTAAATGCACATTTTACTGAACTGGTTTTACGGCAAGTTAATGACAATGATAAGTGCATGGTCCTAAAATGTTACTGTTATATTTAGTTTGTTTAAAATTCAATGGTGTCATCTTGTAAGTATATTTTGTACTGTCATTCTGATCACAATCTGTAAGCTTTATTGTGAAATGTCATTAAAGTATTGCCTCTGACTGTACCTGCTGATATAATAACGTTATAAATCTCATGTGTAAGTCATATTGGACATCTTCAAACATTTGAACAGATTCGTCATCTGTGGCTGTGAAGTTCATCAGACAAAACCAGTTTGTCAGTTTAACAGGGTAAGTTTTTTTCAGCTTCATATTGTAACACTAAAGGGCATATTTAGATCTCTATCTCTATTTACTGAGTATAAAACGTATTTCCTTCTTAAGTTTGTGATGTTTATTTCTGTTAGAATATGAAGTGTTTTATCTCTATTTGAATATGAAGTGTAAAACAAATTCTCCAAAAGAGAATGCTGTTATGATTTCATGCAAAATCAGTCAAACTTTATGCATTAAGTAATCTCAAAAACAGGGGGTTTAACAGGGGTCGTTTGAAGAAATAGTTTCAGAACTTCATAAATGGTTTAAACTGTGCCTGTAATGTTACTGTTGGTATACTCAAAGACATATTTTCTTCACGTGCTGTTGTTATCCATTTGTCCCGCAGTGTTGTCTCTCCACTTTTTTTATAATTTATCTAACCTGTTATAACTTACACAGAGAATCCCTGTGGAGGTGGGACTATGTACTGAGTGTCAATGGTACATCTGTACACCCTGAGGAGGTCAAGTCAATAGACAGAAATCAGTTGACAACCTACCTTCTCAACTTGACTGGATCAGGCACAGAAAGATATCAATTGAAGAACTGGACATCGGCCTATAACAACTATGAAATGCACTTCCCTCTGTACATTGCAAACAAAGTTTCCAAGACTGACTTTAACCAGTTTAAGGAGAAACTACACAAAGCATGGCTTGCTATTGGTAACTAAACATTTTGAAACTGTTTTCTTTTTTCAATTCAACAAAATTTCCAACAGCTTCTGATGCGCTTATAGAAATGAAACCATATAGTCTGTAAGCATTTCTAGGTTGCTAGCGCGCCCAAAATGGTTTTATTTATCCATATGAATTGTTTCAAACTATGAAATCAAATCTGGGGATTAAAAATTGAACAAATGTAAAGGCTGATCCTCTGTTCGTTAGGGTGGGTGCTGTGGAGTGAGGCAAAAGGGCAATTTCTACGGAAAAGGAGATTGCGGGGGGGGGGGGGATCAGCTAAATATAACATTTTGATCTTAGTGACTTTTCCTCAGAAACAAATAAATGTACAGTAAAATCGCATTAACTCGCGAGGCCAAGAACAATAATTTGAGGAATACATGGTATTCGACGAATCCAAGGTTTATCCGACATCGTCATGTGTTGATCAGGTGAGACAGTCTGACAGTACGAGCACTGTAAATATCGCGTATAGTAAATGGTAGAAGTAAAACCTAGGTTTAATTAAGTTGACAAATCTTAATCAGACATAAAATTGCTCTACAATGATAACATACAGCCATCGATGTTAAGAAAGGAAGTTAAATACAGAATCTGTATATGTTAAGTACTTGTCGTCATACTATATTTGGCAACGTTAAGTTACACAATATCAAAACAAGCGGTACTCTTCAATCTCGTTAAAAAAAGGAGAATTGAATCCCTATTACTATAGTGTTGATTGATAATGAAAGTCACAATCACCACATATTAAAGTTTGAATATCTACAAAGATAGCGTAGAAACCGCTATGTGATTTCCGCTTAATATTACCATGCCGAAACATGGCTTTACAAACCCAGTGAATGAACACTTCTGCTAAAATATTGATGTCAAACATTGTCGGGGAAACAAAAGATATACACGCACAATGAAATGCAGCTAAGACAGGGTAACGGTACAGGTACATTCATTGTACTTAGGGATACTGCCATTAATCCTCTAGTTTGTCTGACGTTCGGCCGACACCTGTAAAACACATAAGCGTATACTGCAGTCTACAATGAGACATGGCGATGGTATACGGTAAAGGATTCATATATGTGAACACCTGTACGACAGATGGAAAGGTTAAATACTAAGTTTTTAGGTGGCTGGGAATAAATCGGAATTTGAGGAACACCGGTTATTAGAACAATTGCAGTTCGAGTAATCTGAAGTTAAGTTACAAAGAATATATAAGAACATGGTCGGGTTGGGATTCAAAAGTATTCAAATGAAGAGACTGATCATTCGGGGTAAGTGAGGGATATGAAACTAAGAGATGGTTATCAGCCATATTGGTTTGGAAGCATTCACAGGAGATGTGGATTCATAATTGAACAGATTGAGGTGCTGACGAAGAGATCTTTCGCTGGGTTTTCAGCTCATCTGCATGGACAGAGTCTGTCATCAGCCAGTCCGCCATTTTGCCTTTTAAAGTAATTTTTTGTGAAAAATGGAAATGTATAGAGTCATGATATTTGGCTTGTAGCTTCCCCGGATGGAATTCAGAACACAAAAATAAGCTGATTGAATATAAGGATATTTTGGCATGAAGGTAAAAGGTGTTAATTAATGTGATGTGTTACATCTAAATAAAAAGTTAAGATAATAAGTTCATCAGGTGTAGAGTAATAGGATCTTCCGAGAAAGACCAAAAATGTGTACAGCCTGCAGTTTTAACAACTAAAAGAGTTTCCTCTACCCTTTTTGGTACACATGTATTGTATTCAACAGGTTAAAATTCAATATAAAATTCCATGTGAGCTATCACGACTCACGGGCCTCTATTTAAGTGATTTCTCTTAAACTTAGCATACTACTTCCCTTTGATATAAAATTAGGACAACATTTCTTTGCCCCTTTTTGTATAATCTCTCGTATAGAATGTTGTGACAAGTGTATATTATAAAGTTTTTTCCTGTCAAACATGACATAATACTTTCCGTTTTATGTGATGATGTGCTCTTTGCATGTCATCAAATTTGGACAAAATTTCTCAGAGTTACACCCCTTTCCATTTAACTTCTATCCTGACATTTATGTCAAACATATCTAATGCATTCAAGTCCTAAATTCCTTTCAAATTTAGCATTTCCCAACCATATGTAGTTGCTGTTACATTCCTACAATATGTATTTGCAATCTTCTGCATATCATCAACATTCGGTATACTGGAAGCACAGTTGTAGGGGTATACTGGCAGCACAGTTGTAGGGGGTATAGTGGAACCCTTTGTTGAAATATTTTTCTCTTCTTATTACTCCTCCCAAAGTACTGTGCAGACTTGAATGAAATTTGGTATGCATAATGCTTATGTTGATTGGATGTAATAGACTATAACCTGCAGGTTGGGGATTGAGAAAAGATAATACCTGCTTTGATACATGGCAATTGTGAGGGACATTTTACAAAGATGAGATGTGAACAAAGTATGTAGATTGGAGTTACCTTTCTACCTTATAAAGTTTCTCCTATTGTTGAAAAACAGCCTTTTTTAATGGAATTGTGCCTCTGTCCTTACAAATATTTTGATAGGTTTATCCCTACAATTCTTGGTACGGGCGGGTGGTATTAATCAGCCAACATGATGACAGTTCTAGTTACTAATTCATCATGTTTACGACTTGTTTGACTTTTACAGGTAAGAATGTGACTGTGGATATAGTAACACAGGAAGAGGTTGTCAACTCCAAGGGGTAAGTAAAGGATTCCTTTACCAAGAGTTGGCATCTTTAAGAAAATTAGCATAATCTTCCTTATCTAGAGCTCATCAACTCATTAGGGTAATGTAATCGTTCTGCACCTAGTGGTCGTTAACACAGAGGGGGAAAAGTGCAGTCTTCCTTCATCTAGAGTTCGTCAACAAATCTTCCTTCACCAATAGCTAGTCAGCAAGTCTTCTACACCTAGAGCTCGTCAACAAGTCTTCTTTCACCCAGAGTTACCCAACAAGGCTTTCTATACATAGAGCTCCAGAACAAGTCTTCCTAAACCTAGAGCTCGTCAACAAATCATTCTATATATAGAGCTCGTCAACAAATCATTCTGTATATAGAGCTCGTCAACAAATCATTCTGTATATAGAGCTTGTCAACAAATCTCTCTGTATATAGAGCTCGTCAACAAATCTTTCTGTATATAGAGCTCGTCAACAAATCTTTCTGTATATAGAGCTCGTCAACAAATCTTCTATAGCTAGAGCTTGTCAACAAGTCTTCTTTCACCTAGAGCTCGTCAACAAGTCTTCCTTCACTTAAAGCTCGTCAACAATTCATCCTCCACCTAGAGATCATCAACACAGAGAGTTGTAGTCTCTCTACACCTTATGCTTGACTTCCCTAGCCTAAGTTCCATATAGTCCATACTGTCTTCTTCTAATAAGTTTCCTAAATTCTTTCTACATCTTGAGATAGACTTCCTTGAATGAACAGTCTTCCAACACATATAGATTGGCTTCCTCACCTAAAAACTACTATTTCCTCCCCCACGAGCTGACCACCTCTACTTGACTCGACAGAAACAAGTAGAGAATGATGTATACACAAGAAAGTTA
The DNA here is from genome assembly GCA_032359455.1 of Chlamys rubida. Classification (NCBI taxonomy): domain Eukaryota; kingdom Metazoa; phylum Mollusca; class Bivalvia; order Pectinida; family Pectinidae; genus Chlamys; species Chlamys rubida. The sequence goes on from JAUMHH010194068.1 coordinate 7,605, forward strand.
CCTTATTAACTTTGAAAGGAAAATTAAATATTTTTAGCAATCAAGTCATATTTTTGGAATAAAACCCTTTTGTAGCATGTTTAATGAATTATAGAGAGTAAAACACGGTCATTGCAAGGGTTGAAAAACAAATGAAATCAACCGAGTCAACAATATGCAATTTGACTTTTCCTTAATGCAGTATTTGTTTCATATTCAAAGGAATTCTGTGTGGAAGCTGGTTTACTTTGCGAAAAATGGGAGTGAAATGCTTGATAGTCGAGTGTCTCCAATCATCAACAGCACAGCCTTGGATGTCATCCAGGGACCCCGGGGTCCATACATCACCTTAAAGGACTCTGGCTTTACCTCCAACTTGAAATACAGTTTAGGGTCATCTGTAGCCATTGACCACAAGCTTGACATGAAGGGCATTAAGCTGATGACTAAGACGATTAAAGATGGTCTAGAACACAACTACCAAGGTTTGTTATTTAGTTCTTTCTTTATTGTTAGCGTTTCTGGCCCAAAGGCTTATGTCGTGGTACACTGTCCGTCGTCCGGTGTCAATCCGGAGTCAACTTTGTTTCTTTAAACGACTTCTTCTAAATTACTAGTAGGCCTAAAGTATGCTGGGATAAAGGACTACCAAGTTTGTTCAAATGATCGACCTTTGCTCACTTACAAAGATACTGGGGTCAAATGTTCTCAATTACCAAATTTCCCTGTGTGATGATATTTGGCCAGTAGCAGGCTAGGATAAAGGCTGCAAAGTTTGTTTAAATGAATGATTATGACCTACTTTCAAGGTCATAGAGGTCAATTTATTTTTGAAATATCTTAATTTAGCCCATTATAATATATTCTTCCTTGGTCCATTTTATAGGATTTTGGTATGAGATAAATATCAGCTGAGTGATAAAGACCCATTAGGCCTCTTGCTGTTTTTAATTCTATAGCAAAGTGACATACAGGGATTAGTCTGTCTGTACCCTTGGCTATGTTATCTACACATGTACAGTGGTTTTCTGCCAATATCTGTCAATAAAGAAATGCGTTGATTGTCAGGAAATTTCCCGAAAAAAGTAGAAAGAATAGCTTGATTTTCAGGAAATTTGCTACGATATAATAGCATCAATTCCCAAGTCACATTTGAATTGAGTCAGATATGTTATTCAATATGACTGACAGTGGCAATAACTGAATTTCAGCACCTGAAGAGGTGTTGGTTTGATAACTCTTAAATGAATGCTTTTATTTTCATAAAATTTTCTGCTCATACCCATTGTATCAGTTACTTTTCAAGTCTGATTTTAGTGATTTTAGACTAGTTATGAAATCAATGTGTCCACCAATGGCCAGTTTGGAATTTTGTGATTTATCACATTGTTTCTGTGTGATAACCCTTAAAGGAATGCTTTGATTTTCAGGAAAATTTCTTCACCTTCTTGCAGTGTAAAATGCCTACTCAAGTTAGATTTGTATCGATATCTGAAAACTAAAAAGGTTGTCTGTAGGGTCAGGCAACACTTCTATTTTCTGCAGAATCTTTGTTATGTCTGAAAATTTAGGAATACAAAAAATGTTCACTATTCTTAATTAATACATGTCTAATGGCAAATTCCTGCTGATAATAAAACCATTACCCTCTGGCAATAAACTGTTGACCTGAATTAGTGTGGATTTTGGAGGCTCAGTGCTGAACAGTATAAAATGTTTACATACTTTTTGATTTTCCTATATTTTGACATTCTTTTATAAAGACAGAAGCAGAGGCATGAATTGTGTTATGAAGGACAAATATTTTAACTTGAATTGTGTATTGCAGATTTAAAAGGCAAATTGTCGGTATCGATTGTCAGACAAGAGGAATATCTAAATAGGAATGGGTAAGTGTGTTAAAATAAATATTTGCTTAATCTGTTCTGACCATTGTTAACTAAACTGTCTTCTGGCCTACTCTGAGACAATCACTGCCTACATCTGAGTACTGTCTAAGGACCTATACTTCATCGTCTGATGTACTTGCTACTTTGCCATTTCTTGTATTACTCAACATCATGGCTTGTACCCTCATTAAGTTAAATTGACTTGACTTTGTGTCATAGGACCCGAGACTGGAAGGTGGTGTATTTTGTCAATGTGGATGGGAAAACTGTCCGAGCATCCAGTTTGTCATCAGGAAACATTTCCCTTGCTGAATACCAGGGACCACATGGTGTTCACTACAATGTCCTCAGGAAATCAGAGCTTGTCTACAACTTCAGAGACAGATTTACTATTACCATGAAAACGAAGGTCACACAAGAATCTTTTACATCCCTAAAGAATATTATAATTGCTGCATGGAATAATACCAATACCGGTAAGTCTATTAGGGGCCACATTGGAGATGTAAGTGCCCTGTATTAATCATTGTCTGTCTGCAAGTTTTCCTTTTTAATTTGACATCATGATACACTGAGATATGAAGATGTGAAAAAAGTGTTTAAAATGAAGAAGGGCATATGGATGGACCCTTGCTGACCTGTCTTTTTTAGTTTTTGGTACCAATTTTAGCTCACCTGCCTAAAGGGTGTAAGTCGCACAAAACTTCTGCCATGACATGGCATCTGCCATCACATCGTCTCACCATTATCTGTCAACTTTTCCTTTAAACCACTTCTTCTGAAAAATTTAAAGCATATAGTCATCGTACTCAGCTGGTAGCTTCTTGGGATGGATTCCGACAAAGTTTGCAAAAATAAGAGACCTTGACGTATCTTCGAGGTCACAGGGGACTGATATATCAAAACCTTAAAATGACTTTTTCTGAAGAAGTAGACCTAGATTTATGATAATACTTCGTTGAATGGATCCAGAAATGTTAACAAAAAGATGACTTTGATTGAGTGTATCAACTGGAAATGATTAGGCCTACCGACATTTTCTAGCACAAATGCAAATAAAAGTGTATTTTATATCTATTCAAGGTTACCTTCACAAGTCATGTACATGTATGAAAACCATGCCGATGAAAATATTGCTTCAGTGGTGTGATTTAATCTTTTAAACAATAGTTTCCATATCACATTTCGAGTTGATTTTCACGTGCCTCCATTGAAAACGTGTCAAAATTTGAGTATACCGTCCTAGCAACATGGTCTTTGGATATATTAAGACCTAGTTACCTCAACACTGCAAAATATGGGACCTCACCTTGTAATGCTTACCGACAGAAAAGGTGGAGTTGGTCAAGAGAAGACAGGTTTATTGACAATACATGACTATTACATAAAACAGAAATATGTTGCAGAACAATCTATGGAATATCAAGTATAAATCAAATATATGAAAAATCTTTTCATATTATGTTGTAGCATATTAGTGAAGTACTATAAAATCTGTCCAGTACCTATGAACCTCTTGGTACTAGTAACATCACTACAATCACTTCGGTAATCCATTTAATTTAATTCATGATTTTATCCCCTAGGGGGATACATCTAGAATCTGAACTACAAGTTCCTAGCTCTATTGAATTAAGTTTTCTTTAATTCTGAATTTCTGGTTTTACTGCAGAACATATTGACACACTGTTTCCTGTAATTCTGTATTTGTGTATGCATTTTAGAACCTGTGACAGACTGTTGTCTGAAAGGCTGAACTTCTGTTTTTACTGCAGGGAATGTTGACAGACGGTTTTCTGTTATTCTGTACTTGTGGATGTATTTCAGAATATGAAAGGTGTGGGTGTATATCGATAGACGAAATCAATGCCAACCAGTTTGAAGAAGTTGTAGACCAACATGGGTAAGTTACATCACAACCTTGACTTTTAAACCATCATCTTACAGCAGCAACTTTCCATAATGTCAATCTGTCATCCATATTCCCTAAAGCTATCAATATTACGGCTTTCGACATCGAGATATTGGATGCACTTTAGTTCACTCTGGCCTTTTGTTCACAGCTACTTGTTTGGAGATCTGATGCATCAGTGCGGTTTATGTCTTTTTGTAAAAGTCTTGTCCAGAAATTTTCTCCTGTACCTAGTGTGACTTCAATGAAACTTTCCAAATAAAAATTTAAACACCTAAAATTGTGCACCTGCCCTAATTTTTGTTTCGACCATTTTCAGGAAAGTGAGATGCTCCTTTTTTGCAATCCGGACGACTTCTTTTAAAGATAAAGGTGGCTTTGGTGAATTGTTGTTGAAATTATTAGTACCCTATATAGTTTTCCACCTCTGTGCTTTCCACCGTCCATCCGTTCGTCCATCTGTCCTTAAACAATCCTTTTTATCAATATTTGGTCAGAAAGTACTGGAGAGAACTTTCTCAAATTCACATGATGGTTTTCCATGGACTCTAGTTACGAATATCAGATTTTGGAACTGTTCGGGCGACCAAGATTGTTTACAGGCCCCATCTTCAAATTTGAAAGTTAAAGCTTTTAATATATATCATCGTTATTTCTCAGAAAGTAATAAGGGATCTTTTCAAATTTCACATGTAGGTCCCCCATAGTCCCTAGTTATGCATATTGAATTTTGGAACGTATAAAATGACCAAGATAACCGACAGGTGGCCATGTTGAATTTTGAGAGTTATAACTTCTCAGAAAGATCTTGCCAGATCTGTTTTAAATTTCACCTGTAGGTTCCCCATGGTCCCTACTTATGCATAATTGGACTGACAAGAAAAACCCCAGAATGGCTCCCCGACAGCCAACTTCAATTTTGACAGTTTAGAAATGTTATCACAATAAGAATAACAGAGGTACTTGATAAATCATTATACAATTTCATACGTTGATTTTCATAGGTCCTAATTATATAACTTATGCATTTTCAGATTTTGATCAGATTAACAAAATGGTCGCAAGGCACCCATCTTTAATTTCAACAGTTTCAGTTTGTATCAATATTTACCAAGAACTACTAGACAGATCTTTCTCAAGTTTCAAATTTAGGTTCCCCTCGTTTCACATTAAGTGCGGTGCTAGTAAATATGTCAAATGACAACCTCACTTTGGAACAACAATATTGACTCCTTCATCAAAACCACTGAACTAATTTCAGAACAAAACTGCAGGAAGGTTCGCTGTCCAAAGGAAAACCTTAAATGTCATTAATATGGATCTAAACCATCAACAGGCCAGATGGGTCAAAAGGGCTCAAAACAGAATTGTAGTTACCCCAAGGTCAACCACCAGCCCCCATGGGTATAGGGTATTGTTCACTAGAGTTAATTTAGAGAAATAACATGTTCGGGTATATTTTGTTTATATTTAGTGATTTAGATATCAAAACGTGGTTGTAATTATGAGGATGTGGTTGCAGCACGATAGAATGCTAAATCTAGTATTAGTGCCTTGTTTTATATGTTGGTAACACTTTCCAATATCATTTTGTAAGCAAATCCACCAAGCCAAAAATCCGCATTTGGATTCAATGTCCTTTTTTTTGTCACATCACAACACAACAAATAACAATTGTATTACAACTTCGGGACCATTAAGGCCCATGGGCCTCTTGTTTAAATGTATGATAGTTTAGAATACTGTATAACAAGAAATGTTCGTTGTGTATAAACATTCGTGGTTTTCGTTGCTATTGAATCACGAAAATGAATACAAACGAATTTGGATGATATACGTGTCTTATGTTTGTTAATATAGGATATCCACGAAAGTTTATACCACGAAACGGTCTAAATGGTTTCAAACCAGGAAGGAAAGTACCCACGAACATTTCCTGTTAAACAGTATGATATTTAAATATGACCATCGGCTTAAGTAGGTAATTAATTAATTAATTAAGTAAGTAAAATGCAATATGTTTTCACCACCCTTCAGCACATCCATTAAGTAATTAAATTTTCAAGAGCAATACAGAAAACATGTTGCTTCCTCTTGCTGCTACATTTCAGTATTAATATTCATTTTAATACACTATTATATTTAAGTATGCAAGTTTGGCGTGGACTTAGACAGATGTTTATTGTTTTACCCCTGCATTACTCTTGTGGTAAAATATCACGCCTGCTCCATCAGATTGATCATGGAAAAAAATTAAAACGTATATGCAGCGGCGTATTGATTGGTGTATCGTAAGACTTAAAATACTCAGGTGTGCACAATACACCATGCACCAAATAAGTGACAATATTTTGACTGACAACCTATCTGATGCAGTGTGTATACGCTCCCTATCGATAGGCGAAACGTCTCGGGTTGAGTGACATGAAATATACAATTTCGTCACATCGTTGTACAGGTAAATAATACAAATCGCTCACTCAGTCATAGCTTGACAAAGGGAC